>OX388157.1:15424431-15615582 GCA_947579745.1 Apocheima hispidaria
ATACAAACCTGTATTGCAAGTTAAATAAAAGCATGTAATATATTGCAAATCTGATCGGTTGCATTGTTATATTTTAAAATACTTTAATTTTTCATTGCCAAATACATTCGCATAATCTTTTGCGAATGCGACTATTAAAAAAGACGCGAATATTCGCTGCGACCACAGAATTCTCCTTATAAATAAGGTCTTTGGCTGCGACATTAATGACAACAAAAACCGCGAGCGGGCGGCGCGCTCGAGAGTAAGCGTAACATAATTGTATAATTGGAATATTACTCATTATCACTTTGGGCATTTTGAAGTACCTAACACTTTCAGACCATTTGTAGTTTTTTTGAAGTTATGAAGTTGTGGCTTGTGGCCCACAGAGGAGATTTTTTTTTTATACTTAATGATTTTCTCTTTTCTGTGTTTAAACCATTGAACATACAGATTTTAAAATTTTGAACCTTGACATTTCGCCATTAGCTATTTAAACTTTTAACATTTCCATACGTACCCATCTGAAATTATGACTTGTCACATAATCACACCAGTGTGAGAGAGCATTGTGAAGGTTAGCCGGTCACGATCATTTAAGGCATTCAACAGCTTTTACCTATAGAAATATACGTGGTAATGTAGATATGTATAATATGCATGAGCTATAGAAAAAACTGTGCTTGACGTTTATCTGGGATCGTATCCGGAACGAAGTAATTCGTCAGAGAACTAAAATCACCGACATAGCTCAGCTTATCAGCAAGCTGAAGTGGCAGTGGGCCGGCCAGATCTGTCGCAGAACCGATAACCGCTGGTGCGAATCGGCAAACGTATATAGCGTAGGACGCCCTGATATATATGAGTGGAGAGTGGCGATATACGTAGGACAGCTGGCAGTTTGGGGGGGAAGTTAAAAGCCGAAGATCGGGCTAAGTGGCGTGCTCTGAGAGAGGCCTAAATTCAGTAGTGGACTGTGATGGGCTGATGATGATACATAACATGCAAGGGAATGATCATCTGACGGTGTATTGTATTATTAAAGGTCGGTCTAGGACAGGCGGAGCGCGGGGCCGGCGACCGGTAGTCCCGGCGGGCGGCCGCACAGACTTCAGCCGCGCCCTTTCTCTGCGCCGCAGATTATGTATCAATCTGTCTGCGGCGCGAGCTTCGCGGAGCGGAGTACACGACGTCAGAGTGGCGTCAAAAACCTTTTTATCGGTCCGCAATCGAAGGCCGACCGTCCTGCAGCCCGCAGCCCGCGCTCCGCCGCCGCCGCCTCTATATCTTGCGCACATCGCACGACTCGAACGTTTCAGGGCTTGAGAAAGTGGAAATAGTTTCTTCTAAAATCATAGGTTTCGGTGTCTTGTTTGCCGAAATATTTGCAACCATCCTTCCCGTTTGTACCTACTGCCGACGTTAACCTGCCACGTCGCATATAGGTCCTCCCCTTGTGTGCCGCGTTTGCCAGGTATTCATGTGAAGGTAATCAAACAACCTCTGGTCGTGCTGCAACTGTTAGATTTATGGTATGTTCTGAGTATAATATCTGAGGCGATTACAGCTCGCGCTAGGTGTAGTGCTAGGCGGTTTTCGGCAATAGGCCATTTATTCCTAAACAGCTGCGCCGGCCCTGTCCCTACCCGGGCTATAATGCTATGTACTAATAGTACTAAAGAGTAATAAATACTACCGGAATATACTTATCTAATGCTACTTTGAAAGGAAATTCTAATTCTCAGCGCATTCCTGCCCGAATGTAACGGTGACAGCTCGACGCGAGGAGCGAGGAGCCTATTTTTTTTTTTTCTGTTCTCAAGTCATCCCAGTTTATATAAACTGCTATATCTATATCCCGTGCCGAAATTTTCAATAAAACCACAGTTTGTTGGTACAGTTTGCAAAAATAACATTTACGAAGGAGTAGGAAATAGAAAAATTTGAACTAATAAGGTCATAAACTCGTAAAAAATAACGAATTAGCTTTCGTGGACGGCAGCAGTATAATGCACTCGTTTCTCTGATGTAGATAATAACGCCTGGAGAGTGGTGATGGCGCGCGGTGGGTGTCTCCGGTGGACGCCGCGGGGCTGGCAACCCCACGGGAATCACGGATTTGGCTCAAATACCCAGAATATAACACAACAGCTTACATTGTTTCATCGATTTTGTTTATATTGTCCATATCTAAATAAACATACTTATTTGAGTATATTAAATCTGCGTTCAATAAAAAATTTGTTTCTGTTTCACGCAACAACAGAGCAACGGATCGACCTGAATTTTCGCTTTCTGTTTATACCGGGGAAATGTTCTGTACCTGGAGGGATTTTTCAGGCGGGTGAAACCGAGGGGCGCAGCTAATATTCTATATTTTTCGAAAAGCAACTTGACAAGTTGGGACGTTTACAAAATTTCTGCATTCGGTTCATTTGGTTTACGCAAATATGATCAAATTTCTGAATTCCGTCAAAAGCTCAAATGGTTGCCTATCCGCCTTCGGTGTTATTCTCATACCTCTCCTTTCTTTATAAAATTCTGTTTAATCCGACTACCCCACTATATTATATTTATATATAGTACCTACTACTTTTTTTTTATGTTTCTAGTGACATAAAATGTCGTATTTTATGGTTTTTGTCTCGGTGACGAGACGGGCAAGTCGCTCACCTGATGTTAAGCGTCACGCTTGCCCATAATAGTTCAGCGCCACCCAGAATTTTGAACTTAAACAATTCAAAACTATGCGCGGCAATGCACTGCGCTCGTCACCCTCATATGTTAGATGTTAATTCTCTGTATGCCCAGTAATTACGCTGGAAATATTGCCCTTCAATCCGGAACACAGTAATGCTTGCATATTACTGCTTGGCGGTTGAATAACTGGCAAAGATGTGGTACTTCCCCAGGCGGATTCTGCAAGAGAAACCTACCCTACAAGCTATATATATTCAAGCTCACGTTTCACACTATCTTTCTTTATATTTCTGTTGAACCTACATTTTGTTGAAGGTTCAATCTTATTACCTGTCTATTTCTTATTATGTTGGACAGCTAAAATAAAGACCGGAGATCACTAGATGTGTTTTATTTCTATAATATTACACCGGCCGGGGACGACTGCAGCGGAGGGCGCTCGGGCACTCGGACACTCGCTCTACAAAACTGCTTGCTTGAATTCATGTCTCTACATCTCTTTACGTAGGTACATACGAAAGATAATTATAAAGCCGTAAGAAAACATATGAATTCATTAATTCAATTCTAATTATTAATAATTTAGTAAAAGGTGTTACTGAAAGAAGGTGTGGTGTGGTGGTTTAGGTAGGGGGTTCGAACCCAGGTATCTTTGGAACTTACGTACGGATATACCGCTGGCTTTTCGGTGAAGGAAACATCGTGAGGAAACCTGCATATTTCCGAGAAGAAACTCGATGTCGTATGTAAATCCGCCAACCGTACGTATGTATAATTATGTATTGGGTATTCGTTTTAAAATACAATACAATATTTTATTAATAACTCGAAAATTACACGTAAAAATCAAAATTGCTTAAAATTAAAATAATAATTATAAATGTATAATATGTACTTATATTATATACATGTATGTATAATTGTCTATAGTATGTACTTTTATGTAGGTAGTAGTTTTATGTATGTATTTTCTTCTTTTTTTATATATATCTACACCACTGTATTTTTCAATGATAATTCTGTCCATCCAAAGGTTTCTGGACGAAATCGCTTTAGGCGATAAGGCGCCCATTATTATTACGCTGTTTTTTTAATATTGTTTTTTTTTAAATTTATTTTAAGTGTAATTGTCTTTTTGGAGTTATATATTGTATATTTATATAAGAATTCTTGATAAAATTGATTATTATTATACAAAAAAATCTTCGAGAGATAACAGAACAAACAACAAGGAAATAATTGTTTCCGTGGCACATTATTGCGTAAGAAAGAATGCGTCCACTAGAAAGTTGTACTGCAATACCAATTATAAAAAGAAACAAGCTCGCTGTAGGAGAAGCGAGAATGTCTACATTCCAACATTGTACGCGGCTCGCGGCTCGCGGCTCGCGGCTCGGCGACGCCGTGAATGAGATGGCTAGTGGTGGCTAGTGGTGTGGTGACTTTAGGGCTGCAAAAAAGTTGATTGGATGCGACGAGGACGTGCAGCTTTTACTTTCGACGGCGGCAGCTAGCAGGGCCGCGCCGCCCGCGCCGCTCCACGCACCGCATTAATGTTGATCTATATGGAAGCCGTCTATTACTTCTCAACAATTATGTAGGTGCGGAACTGTAACTTTATTCTCCTCGAGCTCTAAGCTATATCTATGTAAAAATTCAGTTCCGCAGTTCGCAACGCACGCTAAACGACACGCCGTTTCGCCGTGATAACACGACAAACACCTAGACAGAGAGACTGACAGAGAGACAGAGTTACATTCGCATTTATAATATTTAGTTATAGGATGTGCTCGCGCGCGTTTTTGTCTTTTACTCTGCGATAAGGAGCGGCGCGGCGAGCGGTACGCGCTGCGCTCGGCAGGCCGTGGGACTCTCCACTCAGTTTTGAATTGCCGTTGTAAATAACTTTTTTGCAACTCGACGCTTCACATGATTATTTTAAATGACAATGTCAGCGCCTCCGCTGACATTACATACCGAGTAAGTGTTAAGTCATGCCGGTGGTCGATCTCGCGCGTGCTCCGATTAGGCAGCAGATGGCGGGGCCTCACCGGGCAGCGCACGTGTGCGTGAGCATGTGCCATAACGGGAACGAGCCGGCACGGCGGCGACCACATCGGTTGCAGAGTCACCTCCCTCCGCGGGGCTCGAGAGCACGCGACTACTGTAGGTACACACTTCACACTAAATATGTTTGAGAGCCGATCTTAGAGTGGTATCGTAATACGAGCACCGGCGCAGGCGCAGGCGCGATGTAGGACCAAAGGAAGACGAATCATTACATACTACAGTATATATTAATAACTATATTTATAATAATATTTATTTACCTTGCACTGTCCGTATGTTTGGAAGTATTAGATGATTATAGTATAATACAATTGAACTTATCTGATGATGGACCCGAGGGAAGGTAGGAACTGGAGTCACAATTATTTCTTCGATTCATATAAGTGGAATCTTTTAAGTGGCCGTCGAAATTTAAACACTTTTATGTAAGCTGTAAGATAAATGGAAAAAAAACAAGCCTTTTCCTAGAAATCGACGCCCAGACCAAACCGCTTCTGATAGAGACGTGAAATATGGACCCAATACTCTTTAACAGGTCTAGGTGGACAATAAAACAGGATTTCGCGAAACTCCACCTCTCAAGGGGCGAAATCAGAAATCAGAATCAGAAATATTTATTGGCTATAAATAACATTAAATATTACAGGCAAGTCACTATTTTAAAAAAAATACTTAAGTTTAGAATTAAATTTAACTAGGCAAACTAAGTTATTAATTATTTGAATAATTTAATAATATATCATGACAGGTGGGTACTTATTATGCTTTACTCCGTTTGTTGTCCGTACAAAAATGAGGATTCTGAGAAGTCCATTGACATGTATTCACTAACATTGTAGAACGGTTTGCTTTCAAAAAAATGCTTAAGAGCCTTTTTAAATCTGATTTGATTTAGTTCGGTTATAGAATCAGGTAATTTATTGTACATTAATATTTTGGCGTGACGGCCCTGTTTCTCAACTTTAACTAACCTAGTCCGTGGCTTGTACAGCTTTTCTTTGTTTCGTAGGTTGCATTGATGCATGTCTTTATTTTTTGGTAAATTAGCCTCATGTATTTCTAGCAAACTATTATAAATGTATAGAGATACCACTGTCATTATATTATTACTTTTGAAGTGGTTTTTCGCGGAACTACGTTTTTTTAAACCGTTGATAATTCTAATTGCTCTTTTTTGACATCGTAACACTTTTGTAATATTTACAGCATTACCCCAGACTGTAATTGCATATCTTATAACAGAATGTATGTAAGCATAATAAACGGATATAAGAGTTTTTTTATCTAATAACGGCTTAAGTTTTAGCAAAGCGTAATTCCCGCTTGCCATTTTTTTACATATTTTATCGATGTGAGCAGTATGAGTAATTGTGTTGTCTATTGTGTGCCCTAAGAAGACATTTTCTTTACTGACTGAGTTCCCAAAAGTACCTAGCCTCGATTGATATTGCATCACAATACTTTTACTAGAATTGAGAAGTATACCATTACAACCAAACCATTCTTTAAGCAAGTCCATAGCATTAGTTATTTTTACTTGTAAGTTTTGTATATTTTTATCTCTAATTCCAACATGAGTATCATCTGCAAATAGACTTATATGCATCCATTCTGGCATGGCACTTACAAGATCATTGATATAAATTAAAAACAGCAGTGGGCCTAATATGGAGCCTTGTGGTACCCCTATTGAAACTTGACCCGGTACTGAGGAAGATTCATTTACGCATACTGTTTGGCTACGATTCCTAAGATAAGTTTTCATCATATTCAGTTCAGGTCCCCGAAAGCCATAGAATTCTAATTTTAATATTAACACGTCATGTCTCAAACAATCAAAAGCCTTTGATAAGTCACAAAATATGCTTGCACATCTATTAGAGCCATCCAAAGATTCAAGAATATAATAATATAATAATAATATAATATAATAAACCCCGAAGTTTTAATGGATATAAAAAACCAAAATGGCCTGTTCATTGACACGTTATAATTTGTGCTTGAAAATGCTCTCGAGACAATAGTAACTTATATTTACATAATAATTTTGTAGTTTTTGATTTTTGACATGTTACCGCCAATTCATTTTGACCTAAAAATATAATATTCCACGTTCAAAACGAATATAGAGATTAGTTGATTATTTTGTAACTAATTTCTACGCGAGCGAAACTGCGGCCACATAAAATTATCTCGACCCTGGCTTAGTTGTTAACACGTCTACCTAATAAGCAGGAGGTCCCGTGTATGATCCGGCCGGCTAGATATTTGAATGATGCATTTAAACATATTCTCTGGATTTGACAGCTTTTTCTTGTGTTCGATGACATCCCCTATACAGTTAGGATCTACTAGGGCATTATTTATTTATTAGAGTAGTAGAGAGCTATGAATTTAAAGCGTTTTTTTTGTTTTGAATACCGTAAATTCTGACAAGATTTGTTCTCCTTCGGGTATCATGAGTGATGTACAATTACCACAGTAATTGGTAATGTTTCTGAATCGTTGCGATCCGAGCAGACTTTAGCCACGTCGTTTATAGAACACAGAGGTATCTAAACCTGGCGAGAGGTTCTCCGTTGCCCTTCCCCGCCCGCCCTTCTCTATTACAGGCCGTTATCCGCCCCCCTCCCCTCCGCCCTCACCAACACAGATGCAATTTACATTAACAACACGAATATTAGCAGAGGTTGGTAGTGGTGTCTGTTCTATATCTGTCACAGTCACAAGCGTCTAGTCTAGCTCTAAACAATGAACACTTTTAGACATTTGTGTAGAAATAGCTTCTGCCCGCGACTTCGTCCGCGTCGTTTTGGGAAACAATAATGGCGTTCTTTGTAAGTATGGTATAGTATACGACGCAAGTATTTATAGGTTAGTAACTGTATGATACAGTTGTTAATTTCGATTCCCGGCCAAGTAGATTTTTGGATGATGAATTCAAATGACTGCTTTGGTTCTGAGTATACTAACACTCTGCCCCAATAAAGAAGACATTATCTTTGTTTGTGTTCCATGTCGTCCCTGAAACAGGGCATCCTACTGGAGAATTTCATGTTATGTTTTACTCGTATAACTGTTCTATGAATCAGTGGTAAGTTTACGCATGTTCTATGTACAGGCTGTTAAATACTTGCTGCCCTTAACTCTAGTTGCTCTCGAACTGTCTGTTTTATTATAGTTTAATATATAATGAAAGGGTAAGAAGAAATGTTATCGTAATGTGTCTTGAAAGTATATTTCAGCAAGAAATCGGAAATCTGTTTTTTAGCAGCTACTTGTCTGTATTACAGCAACATGATGTTCACAGTAGAGGTTTTAAAAAAATCCCTGACTTCCCTGACTGCTTTTGTGCAGACTATTACATGACAAAATCCAAAAATAAAATACAAAAGCAGAATGGCGCGAGCAAAGCGAACGCGTAATTTTTCGGACATAAAACACGAGATCTCGAAAAAAAATCTATAACTATTTCGTAAAAAAGTTAACGATTTTTTACGAAGTCACCTAAGTCATTAAAGCACAAAACGACGAAATCTCTAAAAAATTACGTAAAGTTTTTCTGTTTCAAATTTTCCCTTAAAACTCGCACAGAAAATAGCATGATCCCGAAAACAAGGGCAGCTTTTTAAATAATTACCCTATCCGAAAATTTTCGGACCTAACAAAACGCGTGAACTCGTGTGGAAAATGTCACTTTATTCTAGAATTATACGTTTCATTGAAACGCGCAAAGAAAGCAGGGCAAAAAAACCTTTCGACCTTGAATATATCGAAAAAAAAACTCACACTAACACTTTCCTTTGCAAAGCGCCTTAATAGGACTAGAAAATCACTTGATTTTGATAAAAAAGAAAAGTACCAATGCGTTGTTGTGCTTGAGATTATCTATGATTATTGACATGACATTTTAAGTGATTTGCCTGAATAAATTAATCAATTATATAACTACATGACGAACTCAACAAAATCGGAATTGTAACTTTTAAACTTTCGCGATTTAAACACATAATTTAATGTTTCTTATCAGGACTTAATTAAGCACGTTAAAACTAGTTTATTAACTAGTACTAGTACCTCGACGTTTCGGCCATGTTTCAATGGCCGTGGTAACGAGCTGACTCGCAGCCAGCAGTCAGCGTCAGTGTGTAGTCAGCTCGTGGCCACGGCCATTGAAACAAGGCCGAAACGTCGAGGTATATTAATAAACTAGTTTTAGCGTGGTTAGTCCTGATAAGAAACATTAAATTTAAAATCATAATTGCGCGAGCGCAGGGAGCGCGATATTTGTTCCATGTGGGTCAGATTATTACTTGATCATCATCATCATCAGCCAGAAGACGTCTACTGCTGAAGATAGGTCTCCCCCTTAGAGCACCAATCGAGCGACAAAGTGCCACTGTCGTCGGTCCACCTAGTGAGAAGCCTGCCTACCCTGCGTCTTCCGGTTCGAGGACTCCACTCAAGAACCTTTCTTCACCATCGGTTATCGGTTCTTCGGAGTGATGTGGCCTCCCCTTGCCACTTCAGCTTGAAAACTCTGAAAACTATATACTGGTGACTTTGGTTCTTCGGCGAATATACTCATTCCGGATATTATCGCGCAAAGAACGTGATTACGTGATGGTTTTTTGCTGTATTTTTTTTTTCAATGTTCGTCAGGTTATTACGTGATGAAAGTTAAACATAAAAGCAGATATTTTGTACCTGTTTTTGTTAAATGTAGAACAAATTTTTTTCACATATTTTACAGTAAGCTACTTCAGGATTATTCTAGACATCATTTAACGTGATCTCGAAAAATAAAGTTAACTTCTTCGTAGAACACTTTTACTTGAAACTCGCTCTCGTGGGTCAAGCAAACCACGAAATCTCGAAAAAATACGTTAAGTTTTTCCTTTTAATACTTTCCATTAAAACTCGTACAGAGAACAGCCGATCCCGAAAACAAAGATGTTGTTACATTGATGTGAAAACCGCTTTTAAGGGACCGCTTTTATGCGTGATGAATGAGGTACTCAGTTTTATTACGGAAGAACGTGTTCACGACAGCGAAGTAGCAGCCATGCAGGTGAAGCAGGTTCTGAGAGTAGATTCTCCCTCTACGTTAGGTTGGCTATATCCGTAGCCCCCGACCGTGCATACGCTCATACCTCTTCAACGCCTCTCCCACGTGACCGTTTAGGTCTCTGCCTACAAATATGCTCTCAGGTGATTCTATGGTGTGTAGGATGTCTTCCTCATCAGAGTCACTTCACCCAGCCTGAGGAGTGTAGGCTTATGTAACGTTAGCAATACCCTCGACCAGCACCTTCATCCACATCAGCTTATCATAGACCCTGTCAACCTCAAGGACGCTCTTTTCTATATTCTCGGACAATACTATCGCCACCCCATTTCTCCCGGATGGTGAACCAGAGTACGTTAGCTTGTAATCCTGTCCAATGTTGGGGGGCTCGTTACCCTTCCGGCGCGATTTGTGCAGGAATGAGTGACATCTGCGAAGTTCCTTACACCATCTGGTTACAGTGCCAACGTTCCACGTTGCGATCGGCTCTTGATGCGTCAGTACCCGTGCCCGTACATGACACGGTAGCCCTAGTCCACTTGTCACAGGAGGTTGTAGGGCGGTGTCCCTGTCCGTCGTTTTGACAAGGTTAAATTATAGGCCCACTGCTGTTTTTAGGGTTCCGTAGTATTGATTTATATCAATGATCTTGTGAGTGCCAGAATGGATGCATAGACTTCTATTCACAGATGATACTCAAACTCATGTTGGAATTAGAGATAAGAATTTAAAAACTCACAAGTAAAAATAAATAATGCTATGGAATTGCTTAAAGAATGGTTTGATTGTAATGGTATACTTCTCAATTCTAGTAAAAGTATTGTGATGCAATATCAATCGAGGCTAGGTACTTTTGGGAACTCAGTCAGTAAAGAAAATGTCTTCTTGGGGTACACAATAGAGAACATAATAGACAGCAGTATGAGTAATACTGCTCACGTCGATAAAATATGTAAAAAAAAAACGCAAGCGGAAATTACGCATTGCTAATACTTAAGCCGCTATTAGATAAAAAATACTCTTATGTCCGTATATTATGCGTTCATACTTTCTGTTTTAAGATACGGAATTACAATCTGCTGCTGTAAATATTACAACAGTGTTAAGATATCAAGAAAGAGCGATTAGAATTAACAACGGTTTAAAAAAACATAGTTCCGCGAAAAACCACTTCAAGAGTAACAAAATAATGACAGTGATATCTCTCTACATACTAATAGTTTGCTAGAAATACATGAGGCTAATTTACCAAAAAATAAGGATATGCATCAGTGCAACCTACGAAACAAGGAAAAGCTGTACAAGCCATGGACTAGGTTAGTTAAAGTTGTAAATGGTACCTCAGTAAAGTTCCGCCCTTTTTTGGGGAAATGCTAACCAAAAGTCGCCGACGACAAAAACATCTACAATTGTAGAAACTGTATATAAAATACGACTTGTACGCGAGTACCAACATACGGACAGATGAAAGCAAATCTTGCCGATTGGAGGAAATACCCCTCCAATCAAAAAAATCCAATGAAATTGTAGAATTGAGGTTTTGCAAAAAAGTTTGTGGTCGCGAGGTCTACTGTTCGCAGGACTACTGGTATATTGCATTAATGTGTACAGTTTTTAAAAAAAGCTCGAGTGTTCTCAAACGGTAAGGAGTTAGGAACGAGAGACACGCGGGGGCTTCCTCGGGGGACAGTTAACATTCTACCGCGGGCAAAAACTCAATGTCGGTGCGCAGTAGAGACATTACAGAGACCGCGCGTGCCGCCGCCGGGACTACGCGTACTCGACACTCGTTAACTACATAAGTGTAGCGATGTAATGTTCCATAGTTTATATAGTAATAGAGACCGACGCAGAACCACAGTGATACTAGTAAAATTCCAGTGTACTAGTCAAGTTTCAAAACGAGACATTGTTATGTGGAATTCTCGATCGGTCTACCTGTTCTAACCGGGTGTCACCGCGCAGTGGCTTGCAGGGGAAGGGGTGCAGCCTCCGAAAGGCTGCGTGAGTCACGGCGCGCGCTCCTCCGACATTCCCGAACAAAAAACAACGGAGGGTCCGTCGTCGAAGGCGCTCGGGCCGCGGCCGCGAGCCGGATCCTCTACGAGAGCTTACGAATACGCCTTTACACACACAGACACACGCGGGCACGATGCGGAGCTTTCGAGCGTCGAACCGACACAAAAAGTAATAATCGGCGTAGTCCGGTCGCGGGCGGCGGCGGTTACCGCGGGCGCAGCTAGTCGGCTCACCTTGCAGCTTCTTCTCCGTCTCCCAGAACTTCTGCAGCTCGGTGAAGTATTTGTCGAGGATGAACACCTTGGAGAGGCCGAGCGTGGCCATGGCGGGCGGCGCGCTCGCATCACTCGCGGCCGCGCCGCTCACAGCGCAGGGCGGCGACCAGTCGCGCGCACGTCTCTCGCGACACTGCCGCCCGCCGAGGCGATCCCCGCCCCGCCCCCGCCCCCGCTCTAACCGCTCTCACGCCGCCTCTAGAGCCTACTTTTTGACAGATTTCGACAAAAAATGGTTTTCCTATATCCACCGAATGAATACTTTGCATCAGCACGACTGCATCACCGAAAACTTGTAGCGTCTTGATGAAAACAAACACTTTTATACTAGCGAGTAGGTAATTACCGAAAAGTTAAAACTTGGTAGAAATGGGTAATAGGTCTAATATCTCTACGATGTTCAATTTCGTAGGCCGAGTATACAACTGTGGGTTGACAAATGTTGACTTGACGGGCATGCAGGTATGTGAACCGAAAGTAACTTGATTCGGTGCATTAAACGGGCTTTACGAGAGGTCGCAGGTCGGCCGGAGGCTGCGCGGCGGGGAGGGGAGTGGGGCAGTGGAAGAAGGGAGGGGAGAACTGGTTTATTTATTAGTATGCTTGCGCCGATAGCTATGCGGCCGGTCCACAAATATACTACTACTCCTAGCGCCGGTCCACGCGCGCGCCGCCTGCTGCCTCGCCTCGCCTCGCCTCGCCTCGCCTCGCCTCGCCTCGCCTCTGCTCTCAAGCACTCCGAGCGCGGCCACTGTATATAAGTCACTAGAGATATAGTAACTAGCGCTGGCAGAGCCAACACTAGCCAATACGTCGAGCTGCGCATGCCTCACTCCCAGGATATCTGTAGCTAACATTTACTGGGTGCACATCTCACAGGACGGACCTGGGACGGAGCGGGGTCAGGGCGGACACAATAAGACTGTGTGCCAGTTCCTGCAATGCGCCCATTACAGTGCGTCCGCATTCCGGCGCTCGGCGCTCGGCGCTGGGGTCGCGTCGCACGCGGTTGCTGGACGAGGCACGTGACTCTAGTGGCAATTACTGTAACTGTGCACGTCATGGGTCTGTGACCAGCGACCGACACCTGCGCGTGCGCGGGTACTATACTCCGCCGCCATTATCTATCTACTACTTTGTACTATTAAATTGTTCACGAAAGAACGCCGTTATTTTATAATAAAGTAATTTGTCCGTCGTCAGTGTTGTCAAAATCACTTCCATTTGCGACCAGCAAAATTTTGCTCAGCACATGTAAGAGTAAGTACATGTTTACCTACATTTACAATTAGTTATTAATAGAGAAAAATAAAAACTTTAGTTAGGGCCAGAGAGAACACCACAGAATCTAAGACAGGTGTATATTCTAAAACGTACCGCGCGCGTTGATGTCTTTTGTTTGCAGATTGCGCTCTACGCGCCACCACCGGGCCGGGCCGGGCCGGGCCGGGACGGGCCGGTCGGCGCGCTGCTCGGCTTATTTTGCACCAGAGATATGCTACGCTGTGTAGCTACGGATGTGTTTGACATCCACCAATAAAAACCCTTTATTATCATAGCTTAGCACTGGTGAAAACAGGTTCAACGAATCTATGTTGGGAGCTAGGGATGCGCGAGTGGTGTAGCGATACGTACCGAGCAGAGTCTCGCTAACTACGTCGTGTACCTACACGACGTAGTTCGCGCGCGATTATTAATTTCATTATTAAATGTTTATATTAGTTTACATACATTATTATTATCAAATCGCGCATCATCATAGCGCTATCATATCTCACCCGGATAGCTTACCTCTTAGCATTAGTGGAAACAGTCATATAATTTCGTAGCTTAGCTTTACCTCGTTCATAGCTTAGCTGCATAGCACATATCCGGTGGAACAGCAGCCTTACGCGGTAGACGACAACACGCGAATTCTGCACCACAGTTGCTGCTCGAAAGCGATAAGTCAATTAGTTCAGTTTCACAGTTTTAAGGCCTCTAACACAATATGGCTGTTATGAAAACAGTATGCGCTTCCATAACATTTTTAGTATGATTAGATTCGATATTGGTGACTAGAATCGTGCTTACATACATTACGGTGCTACACAGAATACACCGTATGAAAGGCATAGTTGTTACAACTGATACCTAGTGTCAATATTTAGATGTGGGTTTCATCGACCCGGTCCGGGGAACAGACACATCACATACCCGCCATCGACAACTTATAAAAGCTTCAAAACCTTACAATAGCCGCTATTGAATAGCGGTAAACTGTCGCACATCATCTCATGAAAATACGAATGAAGAGTAATAACGTACACAGCGCCCTCTAGCGACATGCGACAGTCGGGCGCGTGAGCCGGCTCGCGCGCGGAGCACGAGGCGCGCGGAACACGAGGCGCGCGGAGCACGAGGCGCGCGGAGCACGAGGCGCGGCGTCTGCGCCGGAGCCCGACAAACGCTCGCCGTTTGAGTGGCAGCCGACAGGCGGCGCTGTTACTCGTTGGTAGACCTGCGCCTTCGTTTTAGTGCATCCAAACTAGTCGTAGTCTTATCGTCCAAGGGACTACGCTGGAAAACCTCAATCACTATCAATATAGTGGCGGTCCGTGATGTGTAGGAGTGACGTCATTTATTACGATTTATTATCAACCGCCATTCTGTCTGCGTCCTGTTCTCCACTACCGGGATAGTGAAAATAATGAAACTCCAACCTTCGGTGACTTCCATATTATTTCACTGATACGAAAAACAGATTAATTATAAAATCTACAATGCTTGAAGCTACAACATGCTGAGAGCGGGTGCAGCCAGGCGCGGCTGGGGGACAACTACAACATGCTGAGAGCGGTTGCAGCCAGGCGCGGCTGGGGGACAACTACAACATGCTGAGAGCGGTTGCAGCCAGGCGCGGCTGGGGGACAACTACAACATGCTGAGAGCGGGTGCAGCCAGGCGCGGCTGGGGGACAACTACAACATGCTGAGAGCGGTTGCAGCCAGGCGCGGCTGGGGGACAACCACAACATGCTGAGAGCGGGTGCAGCCAGGCGCGGCTGGGGGACAACTACAACATGCTGAGAGCGGGTGCAGCCAGGCGCGGCTGGGGGACAACCACAACATGCTGAGAGCGGGTGCAGCCAGGCGCGGCTGGGGGACAACTGCGCCTCAATACTTATTTTTAATGTATGTTACATGGAAAACTAACAGCTGCTTAAGCAACAAAGTAGAAATATAATTACTTACTGGGTACACAAAAGCCTAAAGTCAAAGTCAAAGTTATTTATTGGTAAATATTCAAAAATAATAACCTTTTGCATACAATAGTATGCAAATTAAGTAAAGGCTATTTTTGAATACAATGATCATTTAAATGCGTTATACAATGTTAATAACATTCAATTATAACCTTGAACAGCTTAAGCTTTGAACAGTTGTCACTTTTAAAAGAATAATATGCCCTACTGCTACACCAATATGGGCATATACCGGTACATATATAAGTACGAGCTGCGCCCCGCGGTTTCACTCGCTATTCTACAAGAACGGTTTAATTTTATAAACTTAATTTATACTTAAGTGCGCAATGACCTTTATCCCTGAAAACATTACTATCTATATATTATATTTATAAAATAATCTGTACCCAACTACTTATACTCGTATTTCACGACGAATTATAAATCAAATACCTTAAAGCGCCACATTTATACCCTGTTTCACTAAGCATAAACATAGAAAAGAGAAAGAATTAAATTTTTTTTCTCTTCTGTGAGTTACATTTAATATAATCCACACACAAAGTGTCCACCGAAGAATTTGGTGCTTCTTTTTTCTGATATAAATCTTCGATAATTCTACGTATTCTATTATACTTTTGCAGTGACAATGTTATAAATTATAAAAAATGTTAAATGGTGAAACTGACCTGCAAACAGTACACTCATCTGTATTCCTTGTCTGTTCTTGCACGACGACCGCTCAGGGTGTCGTGGTGCGCGTCCTCTGAGTTGATGTCGTTCGCTAACAACTCACTTCGGCTAATAATTGTGATTTTTCACCCGAACCACAGTCTCTTTGTTAAGTTTGTTATAGAGATGCTCAAGCGTTATATTAGCACGCGGCTGTGTCGCGCGAGACGAGCTCGCGTCCACCGCACTCACGTTGCGTCCCGTTCGCATCGGATCACTGAAATACTTAATTCGATCGAGATCGATCGCAGTCACCGTATCATCACTAACGAGAGAATGGCACGCGATTCCCGAACACGAGTCAGACACGCGAGCCGAGCATGCGCCGCCACTCTCCTCAACTCCTCCTGATCATCGCCGGAACTCTTGTCATTCTTCACATTGAGAAGGCGGCACTCGAACGAACGCGACCTACGTTACGAGGTACTTTTCAAAACGTAAACAACACAAAATAAGAGTGCAAAACCTAGTTGTATATGTATACATAGGCACATTTACATGATACTTTTTTTGTTTTCGTACAGGACAACAATAATTATGTGTCTATACTGACTATGCTCAGTATAGACACATAATTATAGTGGAACATTGTGTCTGGCAAACCACGACCTGGGTCCAGGCCTCTCCGGACAGTACATATGTCATATAAAAAAAAATATTTGACTGGAGCTTAGACTTTGGCTTGGGCTTTGACTAGTGCTTGGATGCGGCCCTAGCAACGCATACTAGTGCTTGGATGCGGCCCTAGCACCGCATACTAGTGCTTGGATGCGGCCCTAGCACCGCATACTAGTGCTTGGATGCGGCCCTAGCACCGAACACTGCCCTAGGACTACAACTTCCTATTTGGATGTGGCCCTAGTAACACAAATTGCCCTAGAAGTACACCTTACTTTTTTTTTTTTTTTACATCGGACTAGGCATTCGTTTGACCACAGTCTCACCTGATGGAAAGCGATGATGTGGTCGAAGATGTAGCACGCTTGCCTAGGAAGTACCTATTCACTCTTTTTTTGAACAGCCCCGGATTGTATTTGTTCGGAAAGACAGACGCAGGTAAAGAGTTCCACACCTATGCTGTCCTTACTAAGAAAGTGGATTGGAAACGCTTAGTACGTTTGAATGGTATATCCACCATTAGAGGGTGCCTGTTTTTCGTGCGTCTGGTAGTATGATAAAAGAACGGTGAGGGCAGAATTAGGTCGTGCAGTTCTTGAGCACATTCACCGTAGTGTATTCTATAGAACACCGACAGGCTAGCCACTTCACGCCGGTGTGACAGGCTCTGTAGCCTGGATTTTACCAACACATCGTCATTCATGAGCTTCTTTGCACGCTTTTCGATTAAGTCCAAAGCCTCGAGCTGATACTTAGCAGAACCATGCCAAAGGTGGCAGCAGTACTCCATACACGACCGAACCTGAGCTTGATAAAGTGTTAAAAGCTGTTCAGGTGTGAAGTACCGCCTAACCTTCGACAGGACGCCAAGTTTCTTTGCAGCAACTTTGGCTTTAGACTCAATGTATGAACCAAAATTAAGGATGGACGTGAGACGGACATCCAAGAGCTCAATATGACCACCTATCGGTATTGATACACTACGGAGAGTAGGAGTCAGATCTAGAGGACTCTTCTTCGCAGAAAACAGACATGCCTGAGTTTTGGTAGCGTTAAAACTCACCAAGTTAGCTTCGCCCCAATCGGACACAGCTTTCAAGGATGAGTCTAACCGATCTACCATGGCCTCTCTCTGAAGTCTGATATCATCACTGCTGGCACGGGCACTGGACGTGTATCTCTCAACAACAGTACTGTCATCAGCATACTCAAGGATACCGGGCTTAAGCAAATCATTTATGTGCAATAAGAACAGAGTTGCTGAGAGAACTGACCCCTAAGGTACGCCGGCATTAATGGCCAATAGATCTGACGAGCAGCCATCGACAACCACTCGTATCGATCGTTCCCTCAAAAAGTCTGATATCCAAGCACACAGGCCAGCAGGAAGTCCGTAAGAAGGGAGTTTACACAAAAGACCATCGTGCCAAACCCGGTCAAAAGCCTTTGAGATGTCCAGAGAAACAGCAAGTGCCTCCCCGTGCATCTCAATTGCCTCGCTCAATATGTGGGAAGCGTACGCAAGAAGGTCCCCTGCAGACCGGTTCCGGCGAAAACCATATTGCCGGTCACTGAGGAGTCCGTTACTTTCGAGATACGCCAAGAGCTTGCTGTTTATGACCCTCTCCATAGTTTTACATAGTAAAGACGTTATGGAGATGGGTCGATAGTTGGCCGGGTCTGCACGAGTCACGACTGCCCTTTTTCCTTTTTAGGAACCGGTTGCACATTTGCTTGTTTCCAGGACCTCGGAACTTTACCAGTTGCAAGAGAGAGGCGATACAGGCGCGTCAGTATCGGGGACAATTCGGGTGCGCAGTTCTTCAACACAATAGCAGGTATACCATCCGGACCACTGGCCTTATTCACGTCAAGACATCGAAGCGCCTTCAGCACCTCTTTTTGCCGGATGCTTAGTTCGGGCATATGTACCCCGCAGTGTGGCAAACTGGGAGGCGCTTTACTTGTAGCATCTAAACGTGAACTTTCTGCGAAAAGCGTAGCGAACACATTAGCTTTATCTTTCGCAGTATGGGACAGTGATCCATCTGGTTTAAGTAACGGCGGCAATGACGGGCGGCAGAAGTTACCCTCGACCGATTTGGCAAGGGCCCAAAATGCTTTACTCCCAGCAGGGTATGAAGCTAATTTAGACCCAATCCGCGCTACATGGTCGAAGTAAGCCTTCTTGATAGCTTTTTTGCATTTCTTGGCAGCAATGTTATATAATTTCTTCATGGCCTTAGTGTCCGTGGATTTGCCCTTACGAGCTTCTGCCCAGCTCAGCTATGCCACGTGTTTCTGTGACACAGCGTGAGCGCAATCTGCTCCAAACCAAGGCTTAGCATTGTCAACGATAGTCTTATCTGAAAATGGAATGAAATATTCCATAGCTTGCCAGATAGCCTCGGTGACAGCACCTGCGCAAATCGAAGGATCATCTGAAGTAAAACACATCTGCCGCCAAGGATACGATGCAAAAAAATGCCGCATTTCGTCCCAATCAGCTGATTTGTATCTCCATACACGCCTGTTACCCTTTGGGCTCTGATCAGGCGGGGAGTATACTGAGACAGACTTAACCAGACAGTGGTCGGACGTCCCAAGTGGGGAAGATACCGACACCGAGTACCGATCAGGCTCAGTCGTCATCAGCAGGTCAAGGCAGTTGGCGGTGTGGTCTTCAATGTCAGGTATCCGCGTTGGTTCTTGGATTAGTTGGGAGAGGCTCAACGCCAGGGCAAGTTTGAGCATCTCCTTCCCTGCGTGGTCAGTCTTCTGGTATGGGACAAACCACTCCTTATGGAGGGCATTAAAGTCCCTCAGTAGAACTAGCTGAGCCGAGGGATAGCGTTGTAGAGCCACATATGCAGTGTCACTAAGGTAATCCGCCAGTAGAGTTGTCTCCTCACTTCCGCTGTGGGACCTGTATACACCGGCATAGATAATCTTATCCATGCCCGTGTCCACCAGAAGCCAGATTACCGAAAAGTTGGGGCGTTCAAAGTTACGGAGACGCAGACAGCATATATCGTCACGAACATACACGCATATGCCTGCGCGTGGGACAAATCGGTGCTCCAGGACATAGCCTGGGTAGTCTAAATATGCCGTGTCAGATGGGCATCCTATCTGCGTTTCCGATATGAAAAACAGGTGAGGTTTTACGGTCTCGAGATGATGATGAACCGGTTGGAGATTGGAGTGCATCCCACGAATGTTGGTGAGATGTACTTTAAGTGTGAGGACGTGCATCTGCCGTTTAAACTTATTTCTCTTTTTAACTTTTTTCATTTAGTTTGGTGAATAGGGTTGGTGGTGAGTAGTGATAGGTCGAGGCGCTAGACTCATGACCCTCGGAGCTTCAGGACAAATACGCCGATGGAAAACTTGCGCGGAGACTGCGGGGACGCCCGAACCCCCCTGAGCTGATCTGTCGGTTCCTCACGCCCGGTCGCCAATCGGCCTGACGGACCAACTCAGGATTTTTCGCAAGCGGCGGGGCAGCCTTTCGAAGCTGGCTAGGCTTCTACTTGGGCCCCCTACAACTTGCGGTCGGCCAGCAGAGATCACCGTGCTTCGGATCCCGCTACCCTCCGGAGCAAGCCTTCCGACGCAATTGAACTTAGACACCGAAACCGGTCAAAAAATCCCACACAACTGACCAACACACTCACCAGAACGGCTTCTTCAGACATCATGTTGAAACACGACATGTCGCTTGACACCATGTCTTTGTCCGAAAGGTGGTGACTAAGCCGGCGGCCGAAGCCTACCACCAGTGAAAAACGGTTGCTCCTTTAGCACTACCCGGGGGTTACGTGTAGGTATCTAGAGTAAAGCCTACGGACGCGAGCAGACATGAACCCCCAAACTATTATAACTACACACCGCCCTAGAACTACAACTTACTATTTGGATGTGGCCCTAGTAACACACACCGCCCTAGAACTACAACTTACTATTTGGATGTGGCCCTAGTAACACACACCGCCCTAGAACTACAACTTACTATTTGGATGTGGCCCTAGTAACACACACTGCCCTAGAACTACAACTTACTATTTGGATGTGGCCCTAGTAACACACACCGCCCTAGAACTACAACTTACTATTTGGATGTGGCCCTAGTAACACACACCGCCCTAGAACTACAACTTACTATTTGGATGTGGCCCTAGTAACACACACCGCCCTAGAACTACAACTTACTATTTGGATGTGGCCCTAGTAACACACACACCGCCCTAGAACTACAACTTACTATTTGGATGTGGCCCTAGTAACACACACCGCCCTAGAACTACAACTTACTATTTGGATGTGGCCCTAGTAACACACACCGCCCTAGAACTACAACTTACTATTTGGATGTGGCCCTAGTAACACACACCGCCCTAGAACTACAACTTACTATTTGGATGTGGCCCTAGTAACACACACCGGCCTAGAACTACAACTTACTATTTGGATGTGGCCCTAGTAACACACACCGCCCTAGAACTACAACTTACTATTTGGATGTGGCCCTAGTAACACACACCGCCCTAGAACTACAACTTACTATTTGGATGTGGCCCTAGTAACACACACCGCCCTAGAACTACAACTTACTATTTGGATGTGGCCCTAGTAACACACACCGCCCTAGAACTACAACTTACTATTTGGATGTGGCCCTAGTAACACACACCGCCCTAGAACTACAACTTACTATTTGGATGTGGCCCTAGTAACACACACCGGCCTAGAACTACAACTTACTATTTGGATGTGGCCCTAGTAACACACACCGCCCTAGAACTACAACTTACTATTTGGATGTGGCCCTAGTAACACACACCGCCCTAGAACTACAACTTACTATTTGGATGTGGCCCTAGTAACACACACCGCCCTAGAACTACAACTTACTATTTGGATGTGGCCCTAGTAACACACACCGCCCTAGAACTACAACTTACTATTTGGATGTGGCCCTAGTAACACACACCGCCCTAGAACTACAACTTACTATTTGGATGTGGCCCTAGTAACACACACCGGCCTAGAACTACAACTTACTATTTGGATGTGGCCCTAGTAACACACACTGCCCTAGAACTACAACTTACTATTTGGATGTGGCCCCAGTAACACACACTGGCCTAGAACTACAACTTACTATTTGGATGTGGCCCCAGTAACACATACTGCCCTAGAACTACAACTTACTATTTGGATGTGGCCCTAGTAACACACACTGCCCTAGAACTACAGCTTACTATTTGGATGTGGCCCTAGTAACACACACCGCCCTAGAACTACAGCTTACTATTTGGATGTGGCCCTAATAACACATACCGCCCTAGAACTACAGCTTACTATTTGGATGTGGCCCTAGTAACACACACTGCCCTAGAACTACAGCTTACTATTTGGATGTGGCCCTAGTAACACACACCGCCCTAGAACTACAACTTACTATTTGGATGTGGCCCTAGTAACACACACCGCCCTAGAACTACAACTTACTATTTGGATGTGGCCCTAGTAACACACACTGCCCTAGAACTACAACTTACTATTTGGATGTGGCCCTAGTAACACACACCGCCCTAGAACTACAACTTACTATTTGGATGTGGCCCTAGTAACACACACTGCCCTAGAACTACAACTTACTATTTGGATGTGGCCCTAGTAACACACACCGCCCTAGAACTACAGCTTACTATTTGGATGTGGCCCTAGTAACACACACCGCCCTAGAACTACAACTTACTATTTGGATGTGGCCCTAGTAACACACACTGCCCTAGAACTACAACTTACTATTTGGATGTGGCCCTAGTAACACACACTGCCCTAGAACTACAGCTTACTATTTGGATGTGGCCCTAGTAACACACACCGCCCTAGAACTACAGCTTACTATTTGGATGTGGCCCTAGTAACACACACTGCCCTAGAACTACAGCTTACTATTTGGATGTGGCCCTAGTAACACACACCGCCCTAGAACTACAACTTACTATTTGGATGTGGCCCTAGTAACACACACTGCCCTAGAACTACAACTTACTATTTGGATGTGGCCCTAGTAACACACACCGCCCTAGAACTACAACTTACTATTTGGATGTGGCCCTAGTAACACACACTGCCCTAGAACTACAACTTACTATTTGGATGTGGCCCTAGTAACACACACTGCCCTAGAACTACAACTTACTATTTGGATGTGGCCCTAGTAACACACACTGCCCTAGAACTACAACTTACTATTTGGATGTGGCCCTAGTAACACACACTGCCCTAGAACTACAGCTTACTATTTGGATGTGGCCCTAGTAACACACACCGCCCTAGAACTACAGCTTACTATTTGGATGTGGCCCTAGTAACACACACTGCCCTAGAACTACAGCTTACTATTTGGATGTGGCCCTAGTAACACACACCGCCCTAGAACTACAACTTACTATTTGGATGTGGCCCTAGTAACACACACCGCCCTAGAACTACAACTTACTATTTGGATGTGGCCCTAGTAACACACACTGCCCTAGAACTACAACTTACTATTTGGATGTGGCCCTAGTAACACACACCGCCCTAGAACTACAACTTACTATTTGGATGTGGCCCTAGTAACACACACTGCCCTAGAACTACAACTTACTATTTGGATGTGGCCCTAGTAACACACACTGCCCTAGAACTACAACTTACTATTTGGATGTGGCCCTAGTAACACACACTGCCCTAGAACTACAACTTACTATTTGGATGTGGCCCTAGTAACACACACCGCCCTAGAACTACAACTTACTATTTGGATGTGGCCCTAGTAACACACACTGCCCTAGAACTACACCTTACTCTTTGCCTTACACTTTAACTACATTTTACCAGAGGAGTACTGTCCCACTAACTCGTTGAAAGAATATGCTAAGCTCACATCCCCTTAATGTCTCAAAAGTCCGTCTGGCCAGTCATTTAATTAACTACCTTTGTGTAACAAGGGCCAAAGTAATATTTTGTAGTAATAGTGTTTTTTATTTTTATTTAGTTTATTGGCACACAAAACAGAATACAGTCAAATAAATACAAAAACAGGATAGGATTTACAGTTTCGATCTGGACTATATCCCTACACAACACGATCTAAACTTAAAAAGCAGAATTTAAGAATTGAATCTAAAATAAACATATTGAATTATTAATTGAACATAATAAATTTACGTCTTAGATTGGGCCGAAACATGGGCCGTGAAAATAATATTCCTGACGTCATATATAATATAATAACATTGGTAGTTTTTTAATAAAAATGTCAAGGGATTCGTGGTGTTCTTTTGATATTTCATTGTATTGGCGACACATTCTAACAATTGGGTTGTAAAAGGAGGTGTTATTATTATACACCTGCAAAACAAATGTTTTTGATAAGCTATCACGACTTCTAGGTTTAATGTTTATATATATATTTTTTTTTTTTTTAATTTACAATATTGCTCCACGGACTCCGGGGTCCGTGCCATTTATCAAGTTTTACAAATATTTTATCAACTAAAACGGAATATAAATACTAAAGACTTTACAAAAGGAATATACCAACGAATATGCTAATAAAGAGCTAAGTGCTATTATAGATTTGCGTATATACTCCGAGCAGTCTAGCTCCCGCAAGCAGCACCCGTTCACGAGTTGACGCATGTGCCAGCCATCGCTCTCCTCAACCATATTGAAGGGAAGAGGGCGACCCGCCACACGACGCCGCCGCAAGAAGAAGCTTTTTAGTGAGTAATGTTTATATTAATACTCGAGAGAATCGAAGGGGAATTAATGTGCGAATTTATAATTTTGAAAAGACACAAAATCGGTAATTAATCTGCTAGTTTCAAGGGTTTGTAACTTGAATTTATCGAACCTTTTTGAGTATGATTGTAATTCACGTTTCAATCCCTGTCTGTAACATAATATGCTTAAGAACTTCCTCTGTACGCGTTTTATACGTTTTATGTGTACATCGTAGAAGGGAGACCAAATGACGGAATTATATTCTAGTATGCTACGTATCATTGTAAAATAAAGGTTTAAGAAACTAAGTGGCTTTTTAAAATCTTTTGTGATACGGGATATGAAACCCAGCAGCTTATTGCTTCTATTTATGATGTAGTCATAGTGGTCTCGGAATGTAAAATTTCATCAAGTACGATACCGAGATCTCTTATCACCGCCTTTCTTTCCAAACAATGATCTTTGAGTATGTAGTCATAAATGATTTTGTTAGTTTTTGTAGTAAATGTTATGACAAAGCACTTTTTAACATAGTAATAATAAACAAAATAAACTAATCTAAAAGAACGCTATCAGTGGGAATTGTTCCCAAAATGCTGGCCCCATTACCACGTTGTATTGCAATACTCAGCCTTTGGGCGAAATAGAGGCCAGCATTTTGCAACACGTGTTTTGCCAGCATTTTGGGAACAATTCCCACTGATAGCGTTCTTTTTAACATTCAAAAACATGTTATTATCATGACACCATTTATTGAGAATACCTATATGAGACTGAAGAACTTCAGAGTCTTTAATGCTGCCAACACTGGTGAAAAGTTTGAGGTCGTCAGTATATAAAAGACAAGAACTACTCAATCTGTCTACAAGATCATTGATAAAAGCGATGAAGAGTAGCGGTCCGAGATGAGAACCCTGAGGAACTCCGGAAGTAATTTGAGCAGATGAGGATAGGAAACCCTTAATTGTAATTAGTTGGCTGAGTCTTGTAAGGTATGACTCGAGCCACCGAAGCAAGTTACCATGAACCCCGTAGTACGATGCTAATTTCCAAATTAGTAGAGGGTGGCTCACTTTACCAAAAGCTTTGGCAAAATCAGTATATATGCAGTCAACTTGAGATCTTTTGGCAAAGGCGCAGCATATGTAGTTTTTATAATCAAGTAGATTTGAGGTTGTGGATCGATTACGAACAAAACCATGCTGCTTAGGGGATATGAGTGGATAGATGTGGTGATAAAGGGCATCATAGACTAGTGATTCGAATAGTTTCCCTAAGCAAGATAATATACTAATAGGTCGATAGTTATTGCAATGCGATCTATCGCCTGATTTAAAAATAGGTACTATGTGAGCTGTTTTCCACATGGCAGAAGACACCAGACTGGAGAGATGCATTAAATAATGTAGCAAGAGTTACCGATAGCTCCTTCGAACACTTCTTAATTATCAATGGAGGTATCCCGTCAGGACCAGCTCCTATGTTGGGATCTAGCCACAGGATCTAGCCTAGCAATTTTACGAAGAATGTCAGTATTCGTGATTACCAGATTGCTTAAAACATTTGTCGTTTTAGCAATAGGAAAAGAAGGTTAGAAGGTTAGAATCCCTCTCATTCCTTGTACAACAATTTACTTTACTATTATTATAATTATTATAACCAACCCACGCCCTTCAGGCCAAAATTACTGTAACATTTCTTTACAATTATATAAATTGTTATTAATCGTAATCACACTCTGATGTTTTGTCACTTATCTACCTGTTAGGTAGGTACCAAACCATCTTACATTCAGAACGCTTCACCATTGGGTACCCGGAACACGTTAAATAACATAAATTGACGTTTGTAGCATTAAGACATGTACCTAACACTAGACTTTTTACTGATATATACAGAGTTATATGGAAAGCGTATGCTAAGCCGAAAAGTTCTCACAGTACTCATCATTTTGAACAACTCTTACTATGGGACCAAAACCGAAATCGAGAAAAAAAAATCAGCTGTTCCATAAAAAAATTTCAATGACACACGACAAAATGTATGGAACAGCTGTTTTTTTTTCTCGATTTCTGGGTTTGTCGTGTCTCATAGTAAAAGTTGCTCACAATCATGAGTACTGCGAGCCCCTTTCGGCTTAGCATACCCTTTTCTTATAACCCTGTTTATAGTCGCGGCTCGGGGCCGGCCAAGCATAACATCGTTTGTGAAAAGGACCACTATGCATCGTGTTCGTTTCTCTATACCTCACAATAGAGAACCGTTGCGAAATACAACCGTAACCGTGTGCTCTACGAGACCAAAGAAATGAGAGTTAATTCGGTGGGACTTACCATTGTGTTTGAGTCGAGTATCGCGGATGTCGGCGGCACGCGGTGGCTGCGCAGCGCCGCCTCCAGGAGCCCTGCCGACAAGCATTGGGTCAATGTTAAAATAAGTAACACAAATTACGTTCAGCTCGTTCAGTAGGTGGAGCGTACCGACCTGCGCGGCGGTCGCGCTCGGCGCGGACGATTCGCGCAGAAGAAGTCCGGACGCACGCGGTGCGCGCGCAGCAGCGCGTGCAGCGGGGGCGGAGGCGAGCGCGCGGCCGCCTCGTACGTCTGGTCCGGCAGCAGCATGCCGCGCGCATGGCGCCGCCCGCTCGCGCGTATCTCCTGCACCACGACACATCGCTGTTTCATCAACAGACCGGCTCGTTAGTCGCGGTGACTCGACACCTCAGAGCACCGCCGCCGGCCGGACGAGCACGAGTGTCGGTAGGACCGCGCCCGGCGATGGTGATGCCGCCGACATGCGGAGCCAGCGCGCGGGCCGGGGGAGGACTAGAGGAATGTCGTCGAGCTTTTTGCGGAGATGAGCCGCGGGCCTCGCGCGATCACACAAATCGTCCGTTTGCGCGACGTCACGTGTCAGCATAGCGCTCGAACTCGTTTAGTAACGAACGCGCGACTGCGGCTTCGAATCCGAAAACAGCGGTAGCGACGCTGTCAGCCCTTTACAAAGAATTCCAGGACAGTACAGAATACTGTATTCCGCACGGTACAGAAAGCTCCGCGACAGTTAACGACGGACGGGCGACCTTACACGGCGTGTCTCGAACAATGGATCGGTCGCATCACGCTCAGTAATTGCGATGTCGCGCACGGGTGTTGTGTTGAAGTAGTCAGTGGGAACGAGTGATACGATGTAAGCGCCGGAAATCGTGAAATCGTTTTAAATCGTATGGCGAGATCGTTCGGATGGAGACATCGAGTGGAAGAGTCAATTAGTCGTGCGCCGCCTTCCCACGAACAAGGAACGCCGCAAACAGTGCGCGGCCGCCGTGTAGCGCCGCGACATCCTTATATCATTCAACATCTTGTTATTTATTTTTTTAGATATATTGTTGGTATATTTTACCATTTTTAACAGCGACCAAACGTAAACTAAGTAGGTATCTATTAGTAATTGAGTATCGTATGTGATCACCAGGTCGAATAGATACCTAACAGGTCAAATGCTACGTCTTCGACCACAGCATCGGTTACTTTATTGTTAGAGGAACTGGTGGGTAGAAGCAGAAAACAAATCCGAAAAATATCTAATTAAATTGAGCAGTGTCCGTGTGCGCGAGAACGTTGCGGTGCGGCGCGGCGCGAGAACGCAGGCGCAGACGCGGGCGTTACTTTTTTATTTTTTTTGTCGCCGCGTGCTTTCCTATAGATTAGTTTCTGCGAATAGTTTGCGACGGGTGATACCTTGTACTACTGTCCCACGTGCGTTATTCGTTATTTTATTTTAGTTGGATAATCAAACAGGCTCCATATTAATAAATTTAATAGAATAGAATAATAATAACGCAGGGGTCAACGGAGCATCGTGTACTGTTATAGCTATACATATTCTTTGCATCAGCCTTTAAGCATCCCACAATGCTGGGATATCGGGCCTTAGCCCTCGAAGGGCCATATCCACCACACTGGCCCAGTGCAGGTTGCCGGATTCACATATTCATAAATCGAATTACTTGTCCGGAAATATGCAGGTTTCCTCACGATGATATTATATATACGATGATACCTCACCGATCTGTTTTCTATTTAAACGCTCCATCTCTGGCTCAGCATTATCGCTGAGCACTGACCTTTTTTGTCGCACTAGTCACTACAGCGACAACTGAACATAATTATATATTATTCTTTCCCTTCATTATAGTTAATTGATTTTGTGAAGTTAGTGTTGTAGTGTTTTGTGCGTAAAATAAATATTTTTCTTTCTTTCTTTCTCTGAGGGAGTCATGCCGAAAATCTGGAAATCAGCTATCCCATTCATAAAAAGGCCCTAAGCGTGATGTGGTCTTGGCAAATGTCATTGAAAAGATTGCATATAGGGTATCGTGCCCTAAGAGTGCGCGGTTCCTTAGAGTACGAATGATTCAAATTGCCCGCAAGTAAGCTCGATTCGAACAAACTTTAGTTGTGTTTTGCTCGCCTCCCGTGGCTCTGTATTTCAACGAACTTTAGTGAATATTAAATACGTTTTGATGGAATAAGGTGAAATTTTCTATTATTAACAGTTTTGTTAAAATGTTTTTGTGTTTTGCATTGTGTGTGAAAAATTTTTCTCAGAATTGCTGTTATTTTTCCGCAGCCCCCCAATATCTTCTATACGTTGAACTGTTGTTTTACTTCCAGATGTCATCAAACTATGGAAAAATATTTCTCAAAATACTCTTGACCTTGCTCGCGATGAAGACAGAGTAAAGGGTAACAGATTTACTGAATATAGCACACTAAAAATATCGAAAAGAATCGCAACTAATCGCAGTAAGAAGTCTGAAATGATTACTAGCTCACCTTATAAAAGACAGCTAGAAAGCGGTAATGAAGAGAAATAGTCTAAGGGTGACGAAGAAGAGACCTAAAAGCTAGCACATCCCCTAAAAGCTAAGAAAAAAATAACTGGCAATGTCCTGGATGTAAAGAAAACTATAAAGAGTCAATTACATAAGATTGGATTCAGTGTACGACCTGCACAGAATGGTGACATGATAAATGCACCTCTTATGTAGATATTGGGACCTATCATTGTGATTTGTGCAATTAATCTTCGATGCGGACTCTTAGGTTACCGCGCGCACTCTTATGGTAGCTTATGAGCACTCTTGGGATACTAGTATCCAAAGAGTGCGCGTTTTTCATCGTCTGCGAGATTCGCAATAACTCTTAATTTTTGATACAGTAGTTTCTTATTAGTGTTATTATTTGAAGAATAATGGCCCTGCTCAATATTAAAAGAATTTTAATTTTAATACTGTCATTTTCTTTTGTGATATAGGCAATTGTTTTAAAACTGCGTACTCCTAGGGTACCTTACCCTAATCAGATATATGCTGCCCTCAAGCACACATTCTTGTCACAGCAGCATGGGTTTTTGCGGGGTAGGTCTACTGGTAGCAACTACTAATAGCGTTTACTGATAATCTTTTCCGGGGAATGGAATCTGGAGGTCAAGTTGATGCAATATATATAGATTATAGTAAAACATTTGATCGAATAGATCACGTGGTCTTGATCGATAAATTACAGAAGGCAAAAATTCGTGGCGATCTTCTCGGATGGTTTAGTTTTTATGTAAAAAGTCGTTGTCAAACGGTGGTTCTTAATGGGTTCCCCTCACATTTACCGCTCTATTTTATACCATCAGGCGTCCCGCAAGGATCCATTCTAGGACCACTGCTATTTATACTTTTATTAAAGATATAAGCGATTGTTTCATAAATACTAAGTTCTTATTATTTGCAGACGACATGAAAAATTTACAAAAAAAATCATTCAACGTTTGACTGTCTACTTCTTCAGCAGAATCTTGATCGATTGCAGGATTATTGTTTTAAAAACAAACTAGAACTTAACGTACTTAGCTAAATGTAATTGCATCACTTTTAGCAGATCCCGTAAAGTGTTGCATTTTAATTAGAAGTTGAACCAGCAATCCTTTCAGCGTACTGATCACGCTAGAGATCTTGGCGTTACACTACATTCGAAACATCTCTTTGATAGACATATTGAGAGCATAACATCTGAAGCGATGAAGACCTTAGGTTTTGTATTCCGTATCACTAAAGATATCAAAACTGTTAAGTCTCTGAAGATCCTTATTGATGTTTGGTGCGAAGTCAACTAGAGTATACAAATACGCATCGCAAGTATGGAACCCTCGCTACGAACTGTATGTCGATAGTATAGAGAAAATACAAATAACATTTCTACGTTTTAAACTACAGGCACTGGTTGAATTTTATTTATTACTAGCTGATTCCCGCGAAGCTCGGCCTTCGGCCTCGCTAAACTCTTCATACAAACCTTTTCCTCACAATTAAGAACACAACAAAAAAGAGATCATCAAAATCGGTCCAGCCATTCTCAAGTTATAGCGTGACCAGGAAAAATAAATTCATTTTTATATGTATATAAATAATATATAGCACGAATTGCAAGCACCATCATTTGCTTCCTTTGTCGCGTCGGCGGGAAGTAGCTGACTTAACTTTCCTTCTCAAGCTCATCTTAAACAAAACAGAATGTACTGACAATGATCAAATTTCAGATACCTACGCGTATTCCTACCAGACGGAACTATCTTATGCTTCGTGTGGAACCATGTGGGACCGTAATTACAGAAAACTCTTATTTTATTAGAGTATGCAACACTTTCAATGTCGGTTATTCAATGACGTTCACTTATTTACTGCGAGACATGCTTTTTCAACTTTATTCTGCGGGGGTTTGTCACAGGCTGTCTTACTTCTTTATTCTGCGGGGGTTTGTCACAGGCTGTCTTACTTCTTTATTCTGCGGGGGTTTGTCACAGGCTGTCTTACTTCTTTATTTTTCCCTTTTTATTGATATAGATTGTTATAGCTCTCATAAATTCAATATAATTATGTTACTTGAAATGTTTCATTTCATTTAGTTATTTGTTTACTTAGATATAATTTATTACCTATACTGGACTGTACCCTTCCGCCACTTGTGAAAACTGATAAGGCTTGTTTTTTTTAGTCGTTTTATTTGTATATATAAGGCTGTTTGATTTCCAGAAATAGATAAATAAACATACAAAGGGTGACTTGTTACTGAGACGTTCGCTTCGCTCGGTTAAAAGTCTATCGGCTGCCTTTATCGCAAGCTCCGTTGTAATTAGTGAAACAATATTAAATTGGATGGTTCCTAGACCTCGGAACCTTATCCGGAAACCAGTTTTAAGGCAGAATGGGGATTAGTTTACAAAAGAAGGAAAAATCGAATCTCTATGTAATCTGATCAGAGCGGTTGGAGCGGGAACCGACCGGCGCTGGGGCGCGACGCCGGCGCCGGTGCAGGCCATGTGTCGCGATGCGGCACCACGCTGCCCGAACCGACGACACGACACGACACGACACGACACGACACGACACGACACGACACGACACGAGACGACACGACACGACACGACACTGACGAGACGACACGATGGGTGCGGGACAAACGACTAAGTTTAACGACCTAGTTTGTGGTAGGTATGTATGTTTACGAGTAGATAAAGACTATTTATCTACCACTAGCAGCGCCCCGCGATTTCACCCGCTACCCTAGAGAAAGCGAATATTTTTCCGGGATAAAAAGTAGCCTTTGTGTTAATCCAGGGTGTAAGCTACATCTAGCTACATGGGAGGCGATGGTCTCTTTCTGCGAGGTTGTGATGTCGCAGAGGGAGACCGAGGAGCGAGAGAGAGAGAGAGATCCTCTCGCTCACCCGCTCCGGAGAGCGCGGACACGGAGTCGAGCCAGCAGGGCTCGTACTCCGTTTCCGCTTGGAGGGCCTGGGGCGACGAATACCGGGTTACCCGTCGCCTCCCTCACCTAGGGCTCTCCAGGGATGAATGGGAGTTTCCCTCGAGCCGGACGGAGGGCCTTCGTTCCCCTCCTGAGGTGGGTCCACCCCGGTGCAAAAAGGGGTGGACATCGGCAAAAGAGGGCTGCGGAGAGTGCGCGAGCGATCCCGCGGCCCTTTTTGCGATTCCGATGCCGACGGTACATCGTGGGGTTTTTAGTCGGTAGGGACGTCGCCTTTTCCGTGACGTCGATTCCGACATAGCCCGTCCGTCCGCCCAGCGGACGGGTATGCGTAAGAGCATTTTCCCCACGTACAAAAAAAAAAAAAAAAAAAAAAAAAGGGTGTAAGCTACATCCACACCAAATTTCATTCAAATCCGTTCAGCCGTTAGAGAGTTGATCGGGAACAAACACACTTATACGCAAACTTTAGCATTTATAATATTATATACATATACATATAAACTTACGGGGTTTTGACACATCTATCTATCTTCTATCTATATATACTTAATATCTATACATATAATAAAACTGTAGCCGAGCTAAATCTGTACATTAAATATTTTTTTTAAATGTTGCTTATGGGGAATTACAATAAGGGATATAGATGCCAAAACAGTTTTTTTTGTCTGTCTGTCTGTCTGTCCCTTTATTACCACATCACGCTAACACTACCGGACGGATTTTAATGAATCTTGGTATACGTATTGCTTATTTTACGGATTAATATATAGGATACTTTTGATACCGAATTTCATCCCGAAAGATGTGAAAAGGGTTGGTAAAGCTTCTGTGGAGGTATTTTTTTTTTGGGAAGCTATTGAAGCAAATTTATCAATAAACTGAAAATATTTAACACGTGTTTCAGTTTTTGATAAATCAACCCCTGAAGGGGTGAAATTTGGAGTTCAAGTTTGTAGTTTTTTTTTTCAACGTTTTAATTGATATTATATAATACATACTTTGAAGCTCGGTACTACTGTTACACAGATACAGCGCTACTTTGTTTCATCGAAATTGGTCTAGGAATATTGAAGTTAAGACGTAAATAAACATAAGGGGCCGTTCAAGTATTACGTAAGCAGATTTATTACAATTATTTACCCCCCCATCCCCCTTGTCAGCAAAAGCAAGCAAAGCTCTTACCCCCTCCCCCCATGCTTACGTAAACATTTTTCAATTATAAATGTATTTTTTTATATATTATAATTATAATGTTATAATTATAATTTTAAAAATAAGAAAATAGACTTAGGATAGAGATTAGATTTTACTGATACAGTATTCAGCATAGAGTAAGGGACAAAAATATTATAATCTTACGAACATAACAAACTTATTTTAAATTTTTGGTACACATATTAAATTCAAATTAACAGTTCATGAAACCCGAATCCATGATTCTAAGTTGGAGGGTTGCCATTCGTGTAAAAAAGTAAATAACTACCGATGACGTAATCATCATCTAGACTCCCCTACCCGCCATGTCATCCAAAATAAGCAAAACAAAGACCCCCCCACCCCTCCATAGTGCTTACGTAATACTTGAACGGCCTCTAATATTTGTCCACTATAAGTTGAACTCCGGAGCATACCGGACGCTTAGTGCACAAGGCTCAGCTGAAACTGGTTAAGTATTACCGTGAGTGTGTAGAACCAAGGGAGCGAGCTAGAGATCTGTTTGACTGTATCAGTAATTTGTGGCCTCTTCCGAGGAGCTTCTTTCGCGTGTCTTCGGTGACATAGAAAGAGTATCAAATAAAGAGAACCCTTGGCTCTGTGAAAGACCCTGACCCTACGGAACGACCAGGCAGTGCTTTGTTAAGGCGTGTCTTGGGTGAGACCGTTGAATACAGCGCCATCAACTGGGTTATGGATGAAGACGAGGCGACTTCATATCCGGTTGGATTTTTAAACTCATTATCCGGTCCTGGGCTTCCTGCGCACAACATCAATTAAAATCGGAGTTCCCATCATACTGTTGCGCAACTTAAATAAAAACTTGAGCGCCTCCAAAATTATTGTATTAGATTCATATTTGGTTTACGCAAATATGATCACGTTTCCCAATTTCGTGCAAAGCTCAAGTGGCTACCTATTCGCCTTCGTCGGAATGCTCAAATTTATTTATTTATTTATTTAAATCCTCTCTCTTCTCTATAATGTACTAATCAACAAATCTACTCCACACTACTTACTAAGTACGCTTTACGTTCTGGTAAGTACTCCTCTCATTCTTTACCTCTCAGGTCCAAGGATAACCTCTCCCTGAAGACCCCTTCCGCACGTTGTGAAACTTTTTATGGTAAATCGTTTGCATTCCAGGCAGTCCAGTTATGGAACGCATTGCCTGTGCATATTAGACATGCTCCATCTGTCGCTGTTTTCAAAGAATATGTTAAGAAGTATTATCTTTTGCATTTGCCTCCTCGTTGACACTGTTATGATTTCTTATATTATTTTGTTGGTGTTATTTATTAGTATATTTTAGTTACATATCATAAGTTATTTATGTATTACTATTAGTTTGTAATATGTCTATACGAGTGTTTAGTGTATTTTAGAGTATAATAACGTCACATAATTTCCATTATTGCACACCCCGTCATTTACATCTTCTACGATCCTCTCCATCCCAAGGTTGCCTGGAAGAGATCGCTTTCAGCGATAAGGCCGCCATTTGTTACACTAGTTATTTTTTTTTGTTTTCTGTCCTAGCTATGTACGATATGGTGTGAACAATAAAGAGTTTATCTATCTATGTATCTACCTCGAAGCTTTTTTTTTCTCTTTCCTCCTAAGAGGATTTTGGCGTCGCACGTCTTATGCATTGGCAAGTGTCAAGTATACACCTCGAAGCTTTATTGGTCCATATGACTGCGGCTATATCCCTCTGAATCATAATATTAGTTATTATAAATGGAAAAAGTTAAGAAAAAGAAGTTCTAAGAAGTTATAAGAAAAATAGTTATGGATATTGGGTAAGTTCGTAAGAAATGTATCTCTATCGTATGTATGTAACGTATTTCTATGTTGTGTTTAGATTGATATCTGTTTAATTACCAAGTGTATTGAGCTAAAATTTTACAGGCGGATGATTGAACGAATGCACTAGTTTGCAGTGCGGCCATGCATTGTCGCGGTCGCCTCTGCGTCAATGACACCATCTGCACCGGATGCTCTATGAATGAGATACTTACATACCTACTTGTAAAGGAAATACTGAAAAAGTGAACCCCGATATGAACTTAGATAGTCATAACGAAGCGACTGTATGTCTAGTTAAGTTTGGGGAGATCTATTATGGGAGTTTGGGATAATTAAAACTACGTGTTGCCGATTTGGAGGCTTCTATACTAATCTAAGGTAGGGTGGGTGATTAACGCCCGCTGTCTAATCACGCCCAAGTAACAGAAAACACACTAGATATGGTGTGGTTCAGCTAACACTTAACTCACACATAGAATAAACCAATAAGGAAGCGCAGCGCGAGCGGCGGCTCGCTTGCTTCGCGATTGTGGCAGAGAGGCGCCGCGTTCCGGCAGGATCGGTCACGTACCACGCTGTTGTAAATAAGTGCCGCGACGAAATCGTAAGTTTTGCAGTTTATTTATTTGTTTTGTATATACTTCTTGGTTTTGATAGATATAAGATGAACTTAATTTACTAGTACTTGAGTATTTTGTGTCGATTTATATGAATATTTTCCAAAATCATGTCATTTGGATAATAACGGCCATGTGGGTAATAACGTCCGGCAAAATGACGGTTGGGCGCTATTAGTCTGCATGGGCGTTATAACCACATAGCATTTTCTAGTATGTCATAAGCTACATAATTCGTTTTAATTAGCTGTTAAATGTGTTTTGCAGTAGCTTTTTCCAAAGAAGTTATAATACGAATGGCTTGTACATCACACAATTTTTGATTTCAAAATCCAGTTGATAATATGTTTGGCTCATAACATGTTTGGCTTCTTTTTTCTCTAACATTGGTCCTTTAGTATGCGTGTTTATATGGCTAATTAATAATATTTGTATAAAAGATATTTTTAATAAGCATAATTATAACTTCTTAAACTAATAAATGCAATGTTTGCCTTATTACAAACTTAGTGTTATTTATTTAAAGGAATCAATAAAATGTCTCCGCGTAAAAAACGAGGGGAGTCCTGGTCAGAAGACGATTTAAAAGCTGCTTTGAGAGCTGTGCGAAAAGGCAAATTGAGCCAGCGAGCCATAGCTCTCAAATATAACATTCCAAGACGAACGTTGAGGGACCATATGAAAACAGGTCAAGATGTCAAACGATTAGGAAGAAAACCTGTATTAACAGACGTTCAAGAAAATGACTTGTGTAATAGAATCAAGAGGTTTGCAAAAATTGGTGTACCCCTCACGCCAAAATTTATAAGAAAACAAGCTTTTATGTTTTGTGAGAGATTCGACGTAAAACACAACTTTAACCCATCAAAAAAAATTGCCGGTGCTGATTGGTTAAGACAGTTTTTGAAACGAAACCCATCGGTCAGCAAACGTAAGCCACAAATAATGAATCCAGCCCGTGCTCAGAAGCTGAACAAACCAATCGTTCAGCAACATTTTCAAAGCGTGAGAAAGTTATACGACCAGTTGGATATTATTCAGCATCCTGAAAGATTATATAATATGGATGAGAAGGGTTGTCGAATCACAGTCCACAATCAGCATACAGTACTTGCGGAAAAGGGAAGTAAAAGAGTTCACCTTGTTGCGCCCGAGCACGCTGAAAATGTAACCATCGCGATGTGTGTCAATGCTATAGGAACCGCAATTCCTCCTATGCTACTTTTTAAAGGGCAAAGACAAAGACCGGACCTTACGGAAAACTTACCTGCCGGAACATTAGTTAGAATGGCACCGAAAGGTTCTATGACTGCTGACTTGTTCGTGGAATTCATCCAGCATCTAGCTAAATATAAGGTTGCGGGGAAATGTTTACTGATTTTTGATGGTGCTAAGTGTCACTTATCAATTATAGCACTCGAAGAAGCTGATAAAAATGACATAGTGTTATATTGCCTCCCTTCGAATACAACGCATGAACTACAGCCACTGGATAAGTCAGTAAACAAGTCTTACGAACATCACTGGGATGAAGAAGTTTTGAACTTTTTATACGTTAGCGCTGACAGAGCACTCACAAAAGCCACATTCAATAAAATATTTACTAGAGTTTGGCCAAAATGTATGACGCACAATAACATAGTCAATGGCTTCAAGGCTACGGGTCTGTTCCCGTTCGATCCCGAAGCTATACCAGAGGAAGCATTTGCCCCATCTGTTTTATCAGAAATTCCATGTCCCCAAACTCAAGAGCCCCTGCAGAATCCCATACCAAACTCATTAGATGATTACACTGATGTTAGCGATGATGAACATGATCAATTAGCTGGAATTGCAACAATACCACTTTTTCAGAGAAATAGAGAAATATCTAATCAAAATATCAATCCAAGAATCAAGCTTCGCCTTGTAGATTATAGTTCGTCATCCGATGCTTCTGACATGATAGAAGAAGACCGAGTGTCGCTTTCCTTTCCTTTCCTTATCTTGTAGATAGCAACTTAATTAGTGTTTCTGAAATTGACCAACCTCACAACAATGTTGGGGATAAATCTTTGGGAAAACATGATCCGGTAGTTCCTAGTTGCTCGGGATTACAAAGACCTTTACGTGACGATCCCGGATCTGATTCAACAATTTCGGATTTGGATTCGTTTATAACTGAGCCCGTTTTTAAAGCATCAAAATACATCGCTGAAAATATCTATGATTACTCATCAGACGAATCGTCAAAGAATGAAAGCCAGTATCTTATCTACAAAGGATATACAACACCAAAAAAGCAACTAATCTGTTCTATTCAAAGTGAAACTTGCAACTCAGATGACGATGATGGTGATAGCGTTCCATTGGTCAGTTTACAACAAATGAATAAAACACAATTTCATGAATTCCTTCCAACGCCTAACTATGCATGCATTAAATCTAAAAAAACACGTAAGAAAGCGATGAACTATAAAGGACAAAGAATCACCAAAGATTTATTCAATGACAAAACTGAGAAAGAAAGAAAAGAGAAAAAACTTGACAAGACCGTGATTAAAACTAATAAAGAGCAGAAAAGATTAGAGACAAACAAAACATTACAGAAAAATAAAAACAAAAAGGAAGAAAGCCATAAGAAAAAAGTAGAAGAAAGACATAAAAAAGGACAAAAAGAGAAAGTCAGCCAAAGGAAGACTAAGAAAGAAAATAAAAAAAGCACTGACGAAGAAGAAGACTGGTACTGCTATGCTTGTTGCGAGATAAAACTGTTAGATATGCGGCAATGTGTAGTATGTAAAAAATGGTATCATGAGGAGTGTGTTGGCTTAACTAAATGTGATACAGAGTTCACTTGCTCAGATTGCTGATAATTTAATTAAGTATAATGTAGGAATCGCTCAACTTGTGTAAGACTGAATTAATAATACTTATTAGTCCTTAATGATAATCGTTAATTTGCGCAATTTTTATAAGACTGAATTAAAAATGTAAGTTTTTAATTTTAATGATGATTTCTTAGAATAGTGTACGTTTGGTGTATTGTTTCTGTTATTAAATTCTATCTCCGGGCGCTATTATCAAGCGTCAGGTTAATTGCGCCCAGTGAACTTTAAAATATTATCATAATTCAGCCTTAAAAATGGCTAATACACAAAGTGCTCATGCTTAGTTGTATGAAAATACTCAAATAGTACCTTTAATATGACCAAATACAAATATACCAACTGATGTTAGGTATATTGTTAAATTGGACTGAGTCTGTCTTAAATGTTAATTTTATTTCTTTGTTTTTGGTGTAATTAAAATAATGTAGAGTGGGATATCGGTTGTGAGATTATTTTTTGTTTTAGTGAGTCTATTTTTGTATTTAAAGCCTAGTTTATAAAACGGGCGTCAATAGCCACGTTATTTTTAATAACGCCCAAAATACAGTTTTTTTAAAAGCTGAACAAACATAAATATTATAAGTAAAACTCATTCTAAGGTGTTATTTTCTTATTAACAAATAAATAAACCATTGATTAAGACATCGTTTGTTTTCGTAATCATTTAAATACCAAATCTATTTTTAAGTAAAGTTAGGTGGGCGTTAATCACTCACTGTACCTTATATCTATCTATCTATATCTTATCTATACTTATATCTATTAGTTCTGCGAACAGTAGACCTCGCGAATATAATCTTTATTGCACAATCGCAAATCTACAATTTCATAAGTAGAATTTTTTAGTCGTCGGCGACTGTTGATTGGCGGTCCACATGAGAGACCTGCCTACGCTGCGCATTCCGGTTCGTGGTTGCCACTAGGGAACTTTTCTTCCCAATCGGTTATCGGTTCTTCGAGTGATGTGGCCTGCCCATTGCCACTTCAGTTTGTAAACTCTAAAAGCTATAGGTATGGGTGACTTTGGTTCTTCGGCGATTCATTTGTGTCAAAATATGGCCGTGTATGTTTTGATGGCGTTTACATATTAGCTTTTTACGGTGCCGAGGGACCGCAGACCAACGTATTGGATATTATAATTTCAACATAATACCTCCACGCGTTGCTGAGAAAAACTATTTTCTAGTAAATATTTCCGCTTCTGGTGTGTTTTAAAACTCGTATGATTTCGTAATAACACAACTTCTACATTGAACAAATGTTGCAATTAATTTAGTTTTTGCTTCGCTCGCGCATTTTAGTTGTTTGGCAAGGCAAGGTTGTACGTCGGTCTTCCTGATTGTTCAGTCTCTCGGTACGGGAAGAGCTCAGAAAATTAGAGGAAAAGAGACATTCTTGGCGATGTAGATACATTAAAATCCCCCAGAAGTACGAGCTGGTCTGCCGCCTGAAGGGTAACGCTGTTGAGCCACATCTGCCCTCTCACTTTCCGTTTTGAAACAACCTGGCTGTCGCTTCATCTCCAGGAGCGACCGACCGACCGACCGACCGACCGACCGACCGACCGACCGACCGACCGACCGATCGACAGATACAGTAGATACATTTTTAATTTGTTTTATTTACTAGTCAGATGTTACTCATATTTAACTATTCAGGCACTATTTAAGTAGATCTAAGTACTGAGTTACCTATTTGAAGCTGAATTTAATTGATCTGAAAATCATCCCGAAAGTACTCGATCGTCCACTAATTAAGTACGTCGCTCTGTGATCAGTTAATCAGTCATCGAAAGAATTGATGGCGGCGCCGCGCCGGTCCCGACGGCCAGCCCCGGCCCAGCGAGGGGTTCACGCGCCAAAGCGCCGGTTCCAACCTCGACAAATGATTTCACCCTCGATGAGGTCACTGAAAGTTACTATTTGCTCTAATGACTTATTTACTGGAGAGGACGGAACGCGTGCGCTTGCGTCCGGCACGCGAGAACGGATCACGCGCGCCGCGGGTCGAGCCGCGCGCGCGACTGTTCCGGAGCAGGGCCCGGCCTGCGCCCCGCGGCCGCGCGCCTGTCACGCTTTCCACGAGACATTTTCCGTTTCATGGGACACGGCGCCGCAGTTCTCTCGATGATCCAACTTATTCAAAGCGCGCTCGTGTCCGATCTTTCGCCATTTTATTGGTGGTTGAAGTTTTTCACACACAGCGCCATCTCGCCCCAAACTTAAGCAAGCTTGTACTACGGGAACCAGCGGGCTTTTCTCCGATTGCGAGAGCATGCCATCTCGCTCGTACCAACTTAGTCGCACTATGCGCGGTCCCGCTCGCGCAACTTTCGCTATCGCTTTCAAAGTTACGGGTCAAGCCCACAGATAACTGATAGTATACATAGAAACACCGAGACAAAGAACAAATATCTTTGTTCATCACACAAATGTTTTTTCCCGAATGGGAATCGAACCCATAACCTAAAGCTCAAAAGGAAGAAATACTGCCACTGAGCCACAAGGCTGGTCAAATCGATTTATTTATTTTCTAGTCATTTGACCGAGCTGACGATGTGGTCGAAGATGGTATATGGAATGGCTGAAATGGGAATAAGTATACCTATAACCAGTTCCAAACTAAAATTCGCCGTGTCCGTCTGTCTGAACGACGCGGTCATTTTATTTAGGGACAAAATAAATGATTAATGAAATAAATTTGAACACATTTACATGACCTCGTGCACTAAATATGTACTACTCCACTCAAATCCTGAAATTCGACACTTTTCCGCCAGGAGAATGCACACATCTTGGCGTTACCCTACATTCGAAACATCTCTTTGATAGACATATTGAGAGCATAACATCTGAAGCGATGAAGACCTTAGGTTTTGTATTCCGTATCACTAAAGATATCAAAACTGCCAAGTCTCTGAAGATCCTTACTGATGTTTGCGAAGTCAACTAGAGAATGCGTCGCAAGTATGGAACCCTCGCTACGAACTTAAGGAGCCATACAGAGCTACGTTTTATCAAGTACAGGCAGAGGTTGAATATTATAGACCAGTAGTTCTGCGAACAGTAGATCTCGCGAGCACATACTTTTTTGCACAATCGCAATTGTACAATTACATAGAATTTTTTAGGGTTCGACGATTTTTGATTGGTGGGGTATTTCCACCCAAAATAGGGGAAGTTTGCTGCGGCGCCATTTACCGGCCGATTTCGATAATATTTGGCATAAAGTTTCGGTACTCAATTCATAACAAGAATGTCGAATATGAGCAAAATCGGTCAACAAGTTGACAAGACTTATGGTCGCGAGTTCTAAATGGTGCCGCGGCAAACTTCCCCCCATTTTGGGGGAAATACCCCTCCAATCAAAACTCGCCGACGACAAAAAAAAAAACTACATTTAGATTGAAAAATACGACCTGTACGCGAGTACCAACATACGGACAGATGAAAGCAAATTTTGCCAGTTAAAACAGAGACCTTTCGTTCGCTTCGCTCACTCGGTCAATTACAGCGCAAATTGCAAGCACCACCATTTGCTTCCTTTGTCGTATCGTCTTGAGGTAGCAGACTAAACTGTCCTCCACAACAAAATTGAACGTAGTCAATGATCATAGCTACGCGTATTGGTACCAGACAGAATGTGGGTTCATGTGTGACCGCAACTACACACAACACTCGTACTGTATTACTGTTGCATACTCATATACAGTGTGCAAACTTTTTCAATGTTACTTAAACAAAAGATGTTGACTTATGTACTGCGAGACTGATATTTCTTTAAGAACTATGCTTTTTCAAGTTTTTTCTGCGGTGATCTGGGGAGTATTTCATGGGTCTAATTCTAATTCTAATTCTAACTGGGGGTGATAAGACCTGCACTGACGTCCCGCTAAGGGTGTTTTGTGCATTTGCCCCGCTGCCAGCCTACCCAAACCAGCCGAGCTCCTTAAAGTAACGGAGCACGGCCTTGGGTCGCTGGCATACCTGTTCCACTCCTGTTTCGTCAGATGTTATGCTGTTGGAGACATGTTGTTGAGATTCTTGAAGGAGTCCCGACCTTACTCTTATGTCCTCTGTGGCCCTGCAGTGCAATAGCACATGCTCCACGGTCTCGTTTTCCTGCAGACACCCTCGGCATAGCGGACTATCTGTAGCTCCAACTTTGTGCAAGTGATAGTTTAGCTCACAGTGTCCTGTGATAATACCTATCATTAGACGTAGGTCCGACCTAGTTAACTTTAGTAGTTTATTAGTCATTTTCTTATTTATCAATGGGTAAAACTCTTTTGCGTGTTTGTAACCCGTCATCTTATTCCATTGATTTTGCTGTTCTCGTTCTGTGTAGAGACTTAGCAGGTTCCGTGTTTCCATAGCTGTTGGCTTACACAGTTCTGCCACATTTACATTGATTTTCTTTGTCGTGCTTTTCTTGGCTAGTGAATCTGCTTTATTATTGCCCTCACATCTGCCGTGGCTCTTTGTCCATTGAACTGTAACTTTATACCTGTGTGCTAAATTTTGTAGAACAGAATGGCATTCTGCTACCACTCTCGACCTAGTTGTAGGTTTCCTGAGTGCATAGATGATGGCTGCACTGTCAGTAGTGAACTTAAGGTGTTCGGTTATGCTACTTACGTTACCTTCTGGATCTCTTGCGAGTACTGCTCTTGCTGCTAGCAGAAGGCCCATAGCCTCTGCCTGCAGTGTGGTTGTGGTCTTATTTAGAGCTGTCGACTCTGTGATTCCTAGCTCTGGTGAGTGATAACCACATCCAGCTCCATTATCGTTCTTTGCACCGTCAGTGAAAACATTGTATTTCTTACAAGTATCCACAATGTCTATTTGTGTGGGTTGTTCCGTAACCAGTGCATAATTCTTTTTGTCCAAGTATGTACTGGCTACTCTGTCCGTGCCTTGACTTGCATCCGGGACGATTCTCGTTGCTTTGTCTAAGATTCTACAGTGGGTCGTGATGGAGCCAGTGCCCCTCCACTGGTTTATAGACTTGATTCTTATTGCCGATGCCATCGCTTCCTGCTGTATGTGCAAGTGGAGTGGTGTCAGACCCAGAATTATATCCAGGGCGACAGATGGTGTAGATTTTGTGCACCCACTGATTAGTGAGCACGCCAGTCTTTGAGTTTTCTGAAGTTTAGTGACGGTAGTCACCAGGTTTGTTCTCGGCCACCATACTATGCTGCCGTAAGTGAGTACCGGCCTGACTATTACCGTGTATAACAACCAGTATTTCATGGGTATTCCGGCGCGCGGCTTTATGTTTATTTTTCTCTTTTTATTGATACAGATTGTTATAGCTCTCACACATTCAATATCTGTTATTATAAACGTTTCATTAGGTATATTTTATATTTAGGACAAATTATTGTGGAAACTCTTTCTTTTTGCGTACGGTTACTAACTTTAACTCTAACTTTTCTCAACACGTTTACTTATTTGCAACAAGGCACAGTATATTTAAATCTTTTACATCTCATCAGTTTTTTGATCAACGTCTTTAATAAAAGGAGCAATATGCAACTAATATGATTTACTACATTATTAATGATAGTGAGATAAATTTTTTCATTTATTATTATTTATTTTCTTATGATTTCATATGGCTTTATCACCATCTTTTATAATTATCATGGACACAATTAATAATAGCTACTGTTTTTCTTCAAAATTCATCTTTTTTTCTGTTTAATCAGACATTCGCCCTCATATTGTTTGCTTGTTTATTTTGTAAAGTTAAGTTAGATAGTTTTGCGCACTACCACCATGTTTGTTTCATAAGGGAAGCCTGCGTTAGCCCGCGGGGTGTTCTTATTATCCTAGTGTTTAAATTTATTTGTATGAAGGCTATTTGGTTATCCAACATAACAACAAAAAAATAAATTGTATATATAAATATTCGCTTACTTAGTTAAACGTTTGTTACTTATAAGTTTAGTATACTCCTTCCAGTACACTCGACTACACACTTCCACTGTACTGTATTTTTGTACTTTCCGGTATACTGGCTTGTATTCATCTGCTACTTGTGGAAACGGACCGTTCTCGTTGGATCCAGTGCTACGATCCGTAATGTATCTAACGATAAGCCTTGATTGTTCTTAATTAATTGTTATATTATGTGCATATATAGTTGTTTGTTTTCCATAAACAAATAAAATAAAAAGTCACCCATAAAGATCCACTCTTATATCTATATTATTATATTTTACTATATTATAATAGGGAGTATTCTGTGACTCTATATTATTATCGAGAAAATAAATATGAATGAAAATTAGTATTGAGCAGGCATTAGACTACGGGACTTTAAAATTCACTGGAATAATATTTTCTTGTTTCGTAATTTTACTTCGGCCAGGTTTTAGTTTTGGAAGTTATGTCTCTACCGGAGCCTTTCTACGGGTGAACCGATAATTTAAGACGTGTATACATATTCACAGATTTAACAACTCGTAAGACATCTATATCATCACGATGTCAGCCTCGACATTCGCAGAATGGCACAAAATTTATTAGGTTTAAAAAAATATATCTTTTGCCATAAATTAAAGTGCAAAGTGGGTAGTCGCTCTGTGCCAGACGATTCCCTAAAAAAGGATCCTTCCAAATCCGCCGTTTAATATTTATAATTAATAGGTGTCCATAGCACTCGGGCATCTAATTACTTAACGGGATCACATCGAAATGAAGATGCAGAATTATAAAATAATGCACTTTTAATCACAGGGCGCCGCCTGGCGCCGAGTCTTTATAACAAAATAAATAACCACAACAACCACACACAGGAACTAACTACAACTAAACGAGAGAGCGGCGGCGGCGCGGCATCGAGTCGCGTCGCGCGGCGTCGCATCGACACCCGCGCGGCGGAGCATCTACTGACGTAGTAGTGTGCGGCCCGCCTCGCGCCGCGCCGCGCCGCCCCGTCGGCGTCGCGGAATGTCGCGTATCACAGGCGCGAGCGCGTGCGCTCACACAATAAATATAATCGATATGCTAAACGTCCATAATATCGTCGGGTCCCCGGGCGTCCCCCCCGGCGGGTCCCCCGGCGTCCCCCGCGGCGTCCCCCGCGGCTAGTGCGCCGCCGCCAGCAGGTCGGAGAGGTGGCGCGCGATGGCGGCCGCCGGCTCGCCCGCCAGGATGGAGCGGTGCGTGGCGGGCAGCTGGCGCGTGGCGAGCGCGCCCGAGCACACCTCGCGCAGGCCGTAGTCCTCGCCCAGCGTGACGTAGTTGTCGCGCGCCGTGAAGAGCGCCACGGGCGCGGCCAGGCGGCGCGCCGGCCGGTACGTGTCGGCCGCCACCAGCTTGCGGTAGAAGGCGTCGGCGGCGGCCGCGAGCTCGGCGCGCGCGTGCGGCGCGCCCGCCAGCAGCGCCACGCAGCGCTCCACGCGCGCCGCCCACGACTCCAGGCGCTCGAGGTCGGCGGCCACGCGCGCCGCGTCCACCTCGCGGAACTGCTGCGCGAAGTACGCGAGCGCGTCCGCCTCGTCCGTGGCGGCCGAGCGCGCCGCGCGCTTGGCGGCGCCGCGCCGCGTGTGCGCGCTCAGGTACGCCGGCGACCCGTCCACCAGCACCAGCCGCGTCGCGCAGCCCTCCTGCGACGATACATAAAATAGTATTCAATAAAACAACAATGAAATTAGCAAAAAAAATGTTTTTTTTATATAAACAAGTATAGATAAATTGATTAAGTTTTTATATTTATATGGCTCTGGACCCGTGGTGCTTACTAAGCAAGGGGTATTAAAATATTTTAAGTTCTTCTGACACCTTTTAACTGGTTCTATTTGTGATGTCATTTTTATAATTTATACATTAATTTTTTTGTGCTCATGTTTATGTTCTAATAGGGCATTCTTAATCTCATCCATAAGCGAGAACTGTTTAGGCTTTTGTGTACCCAGTAACTGTATTTCTACTTTATTTATATTCAAGCTGTTAGTTTTCCATGCAAAATAAAATAAAATACGGAGCGGCATCAGACACCGTCACCCCACACTCGGACGTAACGGCTCACCTGTTCGAACTGCAGCGCCATCTCGAAGGCGACGCCGGCGCCGAAGGAGTACCCGAGCAGCGTGTACGGCGGGCTCGGCTGCAGCGCGCGCACCTGCGCCACGTAGAAGGCGGCCAGCGCGGGCATGGAGTCGAGCGGCGCGGGCGGCGCGCACTGCAGCCCGAACACCGCGCCGCGCACGCCGCGCGCCACGCCGCGCAGCGCGTCCACCACGCCCTCGATGGGGTGCACCATGAACACGGCGCCCGCGCCCGGCGCGCCCTCCGCCGCGCTCGGCAGCTTCACCAGCACCTGCCTGGGGATGAGCTCGCCCAGGCCCGCGAGCTCGGGCTCCGGCGCGGCGGGCGCGGGCGCGGGCGGCGCCGGCGCGGGCGCGGGCGCGGGCTCCTCGCCGCCCGCGAGCGCGCGCAGCTTGCCGAAGGTGAGCGCGCGGATCTCCTGCACGGCGAGCACCACGTCGTAGCCGCGCTCCAGCGTCTGCTTGATCTCGGCGCCCATCAGCGAGTCCATGCCGAGCTCGGCGAGGTTGGCCGCCTCGGACACCTTGCTCGGGTCCTTGATGCCGAGGATGTTGGCGACGGCGTGCACCAGGTCGGCCGTGGGCGCGGCGGCGGCGCGGCGCTTGTCGGCCAGCACCATGCTGGCGGCCACGGCGTGCGGGCGCGCCAGCAGCGCGGCCAGCGCCTCCATGCACGAGGCGATGCGCTGCGGCACGGTGCCGCCCACCACGGCGTCGTCGCCGCCCATGGTGTCCACGACGAGCCCCACCTCGCCGATGGCGCCCCACTGCACGGCCAGGCCGGGCAGCCCGTCCGCCTGGCGGCGCTCCACGATGCGCTCCATGCTGGAGTTGGCGAGCCCGTAGTTGCTCTGGCCGGGGTTCCCGCGCCCGCAGGACACGGACGAGAACACCACGAAGTACTCCAGCTCCGGCGCCAGCTCGCGCGTGGCCTCGTCCAGCGCCCGGGTGGCTGGAACGGGCCCGGACGGAATAACTAGATGCTATCTATCGATACTCGCACGGAACGGAGAAGCTTATCGCATTACATGGCGGGCACATTACTTATTACTTGTTTTATTTTAATTTTTCTTACTTTGTTTTCAGATACAGCGGAGAGTGTTAGGGCTACATCTGGCTCCCAAGTTAATTTAAAAATATGTAATTAATATGTTTACGTATTTTGCTTAGTTAATAAAGGCACTTGCCCCTTAAAAAAAAAAAAAAAATCGTTGATGATAATTTTATAATATCCTTTAGGTTTGAATAGATTTCAGATTTCAGATTATTTATTCACCTTATAACAATGATTAGTTGTATTAGGTAAGTCATTTACAGCTTAGGATGTCACTTATAGTAGTGGAATGTTATATATATAATTTATAAAATTGTAATGATTAATAAAATTAAAAATTGAATATAAAATAAAATTGAATATTAACTTTAATTGTGATAGATTAAAAAAAATATTTTTGTCATTTAAACCATTTCATTGGAAAAACATTGTTCACTTAATTTAATTTTCATAAAGTCATTAAGCTTGTAAAACACATTCCTTGTAAAAAAGGGTTTAATTTTTCTTTTAAAGTCCTGAATCGGTAAATTCCTCACGGAAACTGGCAACTTATTACACATAATTAGTTTATTACGCACTCCTTGCTTTTCCACTTTACTAAGTTTTACTCTGGGTAGGACTAGTCTATCTTTATATCTTGTATATATTAAAATTATGTGTTTTCAAGTCCATTACTCTCGGATATTTCTTTTATTTATCAGTGTGAATTTCTAAGAGGCACCTATATATATATATATAGAGATATAACAGTCATAATCTTATTCTGCAAGAAATATTTTTTAGCAGACATTCTTCTTTTGATTCCGTTTATTACTCTTATGGATCGTTTCTAGCACTTCAGTAGCTTTATGATATCTGCACCATTACCCCATGTAGTTATGGCGTAACTTAGTAATGAATGCACATAAGCATAGTAAACAGATATCAACGACTTTTTATCAAATAATGGCTTCAATTTAAAAAGGGCATAGTTTGCACTAGATACTTTTTTACAGAGTTTGTTTATTTGAGCACTGTGACTTAAGGTGTAATCTATTGTGTATCCAAGGAACACATTTTCTGATTTTGAGGTGCCTGTAAGATTCCTCTTCTTAGTTTGGTAATTAATTATTACACTTTTGTCAGAGTTTAAAATTATGCCATTAGTCTCAAACCAATCCCTTAAAATAGTCATTACAAATGATATTTGTTCGTCCAAGTGATTTTTGTTTTTATCTGTAATGCCAACATGCGTATCATCAGGAAATAGGTTAGTAAATGCCTAACACTGAACCTTGGGGTACGCCGATGTCTACAATTCCTACCGAAGAACTACGTTCATTCACGTATACAGTCTGCGTTCTATTTCTAAGGTATGATTTCATCATTTCCAGTTCTTTTCCGTCAAAACCGTAATACTGTAATTTTAAAATTAGGACGTCATGACGTAAGCAATCAAATGCCTTAGACAGGTCGCAAAAAATACTAGCACATTTTTGCGACTTATTCATCCCATTCAAAATATAATAAACCACTTCCCTTATCGCCATTTCTGTTGATCTATTTCTACGGAAGCCAAACTGTGCAGAAGTAAACAATTCGTTATTTTCAAAGTAATCCAAAATTTTCTTCTTCATTACTGCTTCTAATATTTTCGATAGAACTGGTAATATGCATATTGGTCTATAATTATTCAAGTCAGAGTGCGCCTTTTTTATGCAATGGAATTACACGCCCGGCCTTTAGGCAGTCCGGGAAAATACCATCTACCAAACATGAGTTTATAACTTCGCAGAGTAATTCTGATAAGTAATCATTTTGTAATATCAGTTCTCTAATTGTTTTAGCACTTATTCCGTATATGTCTAATAAGTTCTTTCATTTCTTTCACTGTGCGTCTTAAGTCTGTCTTACTAATTGAATTAAATTTAAAATTTGTGGAGGGTTTATCTTTTTTGAGCAAATATTCGGTGCACTTATCTTTATTAATGTTCGTATGTCTTGTCAGGTTATGTGCTATGTTTGGGAAGAAGTCATTGCATAAATTAGCTATAGTTTCGTCGTCTTGTATAGTATTATCGCCTTTCTTAATATATTTGATAAGAGATTTCTTCCTAATTTTCTTCGTCACCTGTTCGTTGATTATTTTCCATGTTACTTTTATTTTATTTTTAAAAGCCTTAATCCTGTGCGCATACTTAAATTTTTTGGCAGCTCTGAGAACTTTCCGAAGAATTTTTTTATAATTTTTTATTCTAGATTTTCTCTCTTCAGTAGGAATTAAATCTTGGGTCATTTATAATTTTGCCAAATGATTCTTTGATATTTCAATTCCTGCAGTGCTAAAGTTTTTGCTCCTTTTTTTAGGATACATTTTTTTCTTAGGAAAAGCTACATTATAGTTATGAATTACAGCTTGCTGTAAAATATTCATTTTTTTATTGGCATCTTTAGCATTAAGATAATTTATCATAGTCAGTGAATAAAAGATAATGAAAGTAATCACAGTTACTTTCAGAAAATATTCTAGTAAATATATAGCCTTGTGGCTCAGTGGGAGGATTTCCACCTTCCGAGCTGTAGGTTGTGGGTTCGATTCCCACCCAGGACAGACATTGGTGTGATGAACTTGGATGTTTGTTCTTTGTCTGGGTGTTTATATGTATTCTATGTGCACATTTAAAAAAAAAAAAAAAAAACTGTCGGTTATCTGGTTCCCGTAGTACAAGCTTGCTTAGTTTGGTGCTAGATGGCGCTGTGTGTGAAAAATGTTCTCCATTATTTATTTAGTTTTACAGTGTAATAAAAAAAATATTCTAGAGAGGCGATATGAGTATAGTATGGTATGGTATGTTACGGTATACGGTATGGCTCACCGTCGATCTTAGGCCTGGCGACGAGGCGGAAGTCCTCGGCCGTCTGCTTGTCGAGGAAGGCGTCCCGCAGCACGGCGGCCAGGTTGAAGACGCCGCCCACGGGCCCGAGCCGCGCCGCGCGCTGCAGCACGTCGCGCGCGCCCGCCGGCGCCGCCGCGTCCGCCGCCAGCACGAGCACGCGCACGCCGGCCGCGCGCCAACGGCGCACGCACCACGCCTGGTAGCCCGTGCGCACGCCGCCGCGCGACACCAGCACGAGCCGCGCGGCGCCGCGCACCACCAGCCACTGCGCCAGCTCCAGCCCGAACCCGCCGAGCCCGCCCACCAGCACGTAGCTCTTGCCGGGGTGCATGTAGGTGCGCGGCACGGCGGCCACCGGCCGCGCCGGCGCCGGCGCCGCGCCCGCCGGCTCCTCCTCGCACACGCGCAGCACCACCTTGCCTATGTGCTTGCCGGTCGCCATGTACCTGCGGCGGGGGCGAGGGGGGCGTGAGAGTGAGCGCGCGCTCCGCCGGGGGAGGGGAGGACGGGCACTCACCGGAAGGCGGCCTCCAGCTGCTGGTCGGAGTAGACGGTGGCGGGCAGCGGGCGCACGGCCCCCGAGGCGATACCCTCGGTGACGCAGCGCACCACCTCGGCCTTCTCCGGGTGGTCGGCACCGGCGTCGAAGAGCGCGTCCAGCAGGATGCCGTGGAAGGTGGTGTTCTTGAGGAAGACCGCCATGCCGAGCGGCGTGTTGTTGGAGAGGTCCAGCTTGCCGATCTCCAGGAAGCGGCCGCCGACGGCGAGGCAGCGCACGGACGCCAGCAGCTTGTCGGCCGCCAGCGAGTTGAGCACGAGGTCGACCCCGCGGCCGCGCGTGCGGCGCAGCACGAGCTGCTCGAACGACGTGTCGCGCGAGTTGCCCACGTGCTCCGGCGGCAGCTGCGGGAAGCGCTCGCGCAGGAACGCGCGCTTGTCCTCCGTGCCCACCGTCGTGTACACCGTGCAGCCGGCGTGCAGCGCGATCGCGATGGCCGCCTGGCCCACGCCGCCCGTGCCCGCGTGCACGAGCACGGCCTCGCCGCGCCGCATGCGCCCGCGCACCGCCAGCGCGTAGTACGCGGTCGCGTAGGCCACCGGCACCGTGGCGGCCTCCTCGAGCGACCACGCGGCCGGCACCTCCCACAGGAAGCCGCGGTCCGCCAGCACGGAGGTCGCCAGCCCCTTGGCCGCCACCATGCCCATGACGCGCGCGCCGGCGGACGAGCGCCCGCTGAACTCGAGCCCCAGGATGCACTCCTGGCCGGCCAGGTTGCCGGGCAGCGCGTCCGGCGGCAGCTTGCCGGTCGCCAGCATGATGTCGCGGAAGTTGAGCGGCGCGTAGTACACGCGGCAGAGGTCGGTGCCGGGCGCGGGCGCGCGCGCGCGTGCCCGCACCAGCTCCGACTCGATCCAGCGCAGCGAGGAGAGGTCGCCGCGCGTCAGCGTGTTCACGTACGCGTGCTCCACGCGCAGCTGCGCCTCCTCGGTGTCCAGCTCCAGGTGGCGGTGGCAGCCCCACGCGCCCGCGCGCAGCACGTTCACGGCCAGGTCGAGCGCCACGCGCGGCGCGTACGTCGGCGCGCTCGGAGAGAACGGCTCCCGGGCGCCGGGCAGGTAGTAGGCGCGCAGCGCGCGGCCGCCGGGCTCGGCGCGCAGGCACGCGGCCAGCCCCAGCACGCCGCTGTCGGCGGCGCGCGACACCACGTACACGCGCACGTCCTCCGTCTCGGCGCGCGCGAGCGCCTCGCGCAGCGCCTCCACCCAGGGGAAGGCGGCGTCGTCGGTCACGTCGATGACGACGGGCGGCGCGGCCGGCAGCGCGGGCTGCGCCCTCAGCAGCAGGTACTCCACGCCGGCGGCGGGCTGGCGCGAGACGAGCGCCAGGCCCGCGCGGGCGAGCGCGGCGCGCGTCGGCGGCTCGTCCAGCGTGCGCGCCGGCTCCTCCAGCAGCAGCATGCCGGCGGGCGCCAGCGCGGCCGCCAGGTGCTGCAGCGCGGCGGCGCCGTGCCGCGCCAGCGCGTCCGCCGCCAGCACGACGTGGCAGTCGGCGTCGGGCGGCGCGGCGCGCGCGTCGCGCGGCGTCACCTTCACGCCGAGCTCCTGCAGCGCCGCGTACTGCGCCGCGGCGCCCGCGGCCGCCAGCGTGGCGTCGACGCGCACCTGCGGCTCGGCGTCGAGCGCGGCGAGCGCGCCCGGCAGCAGCAGCGCCTCCGCGGCGCGCTCGAACGCCGCCTCGCACACCTTGAGTCGCAGCGCGCCCGCGTTCTCGAGCACGATCTGCAGGCTGACGGCGAGCGCGTCGCGCTTGGCGCGCGCCGCGTCCTCGGTCGCCGCGGTCGCGTTCTCGTAGGGCACGAACGAGTAGCGCTCGAGCTTGGGCGACGCCTGAGCGTGCGCTCGGCGCGGCGCGAGGCTCGTCTTGACGCCGCGCAGCTCGACGCCGCCCGCCACGATGACGTCGAGGTGGCGGTGCATGCGCACGCGCACGGGCGCGCCGGGCGGCGGCTGCGCGCGCGGGTCGATGAGCGCGCGCTGCAGCCGCGTGGGCAGGTACAGCTCGCGCGTGTCCACGCCGATGATGCCGAACTGCAGCATGGTGTCCATGAAGGGGATCCAGTTGCCGTCCCAGAGCAGGTCGCCGGCGGTGCCGCGCGCGTCCGAGGCGCGGATGCCGCGGAACACGCCGCCGTAGTTGTAGCCGCGCAGGCGCAGCTCCTTGTACACGTCGTCGGCGTCGAGCGGCAGCAGGTCGGGCTCCGCGGCCGGCTCGGGCTCGCCGGCCAGGTCCAGGCGCTCGGCGGCCGCGTCCGGCGCCAGGCGCACGGTGCCGGTCACGGCCACGGCGCCGCCCTCGCGCACGTCGAACTCGCCCGTGCCCTCGAGCACGTTGACGAGGAAGCGCACGGGCGCGTCGCGCGGCACGAGCGTCGCGCGCCGGAACTGCACGTTCTCCAACACGACGGCCGTCTCCTCGGGCTTCTTGTTGTGCAGCTTCGCCATCGTGCGCCACACCAGGCTCTGCACGCATACAGACGGACATTTGTTATTTTTGTTACAAATTACGATGACAGACTGGAATATTTTAAACTGCAATTAAAATATTCCAGTCTGTCCGTAGCAAGTAAGCTCACCTCTCTTGCCCAGAGATCTGGTCAAGAAACGCAAGAAGCGCTTTTGTATTCTTTCAATGTTTTTTCTGTGGCATTTATGGTGAGGGCTCCAAATACTAGGACAATATTCCAAGTGGCTGCGAACTAGAGACTTATAAACTGCCCCGGTGGCTCAATTGGTAGTAAACCTACCTTCTGTGTTTGGGGGCGTGGGTTCGATTCCCATCTAGGACATACATTCATGTGATGAATATTTTTGTTTGTTCTATGTCTGGGTGTTAATATCTATATAAGTATGTATTTAAAAATATCTATGTACGTATATCAGTCTCTGGCAGCCATATTACAAGCTTTGCTTAGTTTGGGGTCAGATGACCGTGTGTGCAATAATGTCCCAGATATTTATTTATTTATTATTATTATAAAGGGTAATGTATGGGGTTCTTGAATTTCCTGCAATAACGCCTTTTTTATTATAGCATTGTAATGAGGTTTAAAAGACAAATTTTTATCTTAGACTATCGTTGTGCAAAATTTCATGCATGTAAGATTATAACTTTAAAAGTTACATTACGTACATTACATTATATCAGCCAGAAGACGTACACTGCTGAACATAGGCCTCCCCCTTAGACCGCCACACCGACCGACAATGTGCCACTTGCATCCACCGCACTTGCACTTGCACTTGTTGTATAACTTTAAAAGTTATAAGGCTGTAAAGGATTCAGACAGCAGACGGACGGCCAGTCAGACGGACACGACGAACTTATAAGGGTTCCTTGTGGTACTACGGAACCCCAAAAATGACGTAGGACGATTACGAGGGAGGATCATCTGACCAGGTATCCGGTGGCGGGGTAGAGCACGCGGCCGTCGATGTCGTGCCCGGCGATGAAGGCGTCGTCGGCGCGCGAGAGGTCCACCTCGTGCACGTGCTCGCCCCCGCGCGGCGCGCCGCCGTAGTGCGCCACGCTCCACTCGGTGGAGTGGTCCCAGAGCACGCGCGACGCCAGCGCGGGCGTGCCGCGCGACACGGGCCACGCCACGCGCGGGTACAGGCGCCGCACGCGCGGCTGCGCGCCGCCGCCGTGCAGCCGGCCCACGGCGCGCAGCAGGTGCGCCAGCGGGCACGCCGCGTCGCGCCGCACCAGCGGCACGTGCGCCGCGCCGGGCGCCGGCAGCGCGCGCTTCAGCACCGCCTGCAGCAGCGCGTGCGGCGCCACCTCCACCAGCAGCGCGCGCGCCGGCACGTGCGCCAGCGCCTCCGCGAACCGCACCGGCGACAGCAGGTTGTTCACGTGGTAGCTCGCGTCGCTCAGTTTGGCTGCGGACGACGTCGTACCCTCGATCACTCGCCGGACCGAAACACGCATCGTACTATCGGCGACGATCCCGAATCGTCGAGTCGACGATGACGGAACTGCACTCACCGATATCCGAGTTCCACTTGTCCTCGGGCAGCGAGGAGGAAATCCAGCGCGAGGAGCGCGGCTTAGGCGCGGGGATGACGCGCTCGAGGCTGCGGCGCAGCAGCGGCGCCGCGGCCGCGATGTAGGCGCTGTGGAACGCCACGCCCGAGGAGTTGACGCGGCGCGCGAACACGCCCTCCGCCGCCAGCTCCGCCACCAGCCGCTCCACGGAGGCCACCGGGCCCGACACCGTCACGCTGTCGGCGGCGTTGTGGCACGCCGGCACCACGTCCGGCGGGCAGCGCGCCGCGCACGCCTCCCACGAGAGCCCCACGGCGGCCATGGCGCCCGGGGCCAGGTCGGCGTCCACGATGCTGCGCCCGCGCCAGTACGCCGCCAGCACGGCCTGCTCGCCGGTCAGAGTCTCGTCCGCGTACGCGCACCCTGCAACGAGGACCCCGAGTGAGCGGGTGTCGGGACACGGGACACGGGACACGGGACACGCGCAGCTCACCGATCTCTCCGACGGAGTGCCCCACGATGCCGTCGGGGCGCACGCCGAGCTCGCGCAGCACGTCCACGAGCGCCACCTGCACGGCCGCGATCGAGACGAACGAGGCGACGACGTCGTCGAAGGTCGCGTCCGGCGCCTCCGTGATCACGTGCACGAGGTCGAGGCCGTGCGGCCGCAGCGCCGCCGCCGAGCGCTGCACGGAGGCCGCGAACGCGGGCAGCGCCATCAGCGCGCGCGCCATGCCCGCCCACTGCGAGCCCATGCCCGAGAACACGAACCAGACGGGTCGCGGTTCGCCGTTCTCCGTCTCCTGCGGACGAAGACACGCGATCACTCGACACGCCCGCTCGGAACGGGGTACGGTCCCGTGCGCGCGCGCAGCGGCAGACACTCACGAATATCTCGTCGAGAGGCTCTCCGACGGCGGCGGGGTCGGCGAGCAGCGCGTACCCGCGGTGCGCGTGCCCGGGGATGTTGTGCGCGTGCACGGCGTCGAGCAGCGCGTGCAGCTCGGCGTCGTGCGGGTGCGCGCGCGCGTGGTCGAGCAGCGCGCGCACGGCCGGCTCCGTGCGGCCCGAGGCCAGCACGAGGCGCGGCACGGCGTAGCGCGCCGCCGGCGGCCGCGGCGCGCGCTCCGACTCCAGGATCACGTGCGCGTTGGCGCCGCCGAACCCGAACGAGTTCACCGCCACCAGCCCGCCCTCCCACGGCGTGTTCTCCGACACCACCTGCACACACGCACACACTCACGTACACACACGTATTGTAAAAGTACACAGTAGTTAATTCAGATGTCGTCGGTTGCAGGTTCGAGAGGAGCATGGTGAGAATAGAGTATACCGCCGTCTCTTCCATACAAAACGCGTAGACGAAAACACCTAGACGTTATCTGATTTTGATGTTTTTTTTTATACTTATGTTATCTACACCGTGAAAAACTATGCTTGTGTGTTTGACTTTTTTAGGGTTCCGTAGTACTACAAGAAACCCTTATAACTATTTATTTTATTTATTTTACAAACTCCGCAGCTCTCAAAACAAATACATTAAACTTAAAGCGAGACTGACAGCCAATAATGAATTTACATTTTACTAACGTAACTTATATAAAATAACGACATTCATTTAATATATACCTTTATAAAATAAATTTAAGATAGTAACAACTTATACATTACATTTGTGTAATGTGTAAACTACGTCATATCCGTCTGTCTGAATGCTTTACAGCCTTATAACTTCCAAAGTTTTTAAACGTTTATGCATGAAATTTTGCACAACTAAGTAAGTATTGTCAAAATAAAGACATCAATTTCAAAAAAAAAATTTTTGAATATTTACGGTAGCTCTAGCTTAGTAAAAACTTTCTTTTTAAATGATTGCGGGCAACATCTGGTTTGATTCTTCACTAAGTTTTAAATTTCACTGTAGAACTGTGGAAGCTAAAGCAAGTAGAATGTTAGGTTTTGTTACCTTTCAAACGAACTGATTCACTTAACATACTCTATACATCATTGGTTAGATCACAACTAGAATTTTGTTCCTCTGTTTGGGCACCTATTTACAAAATTGATAAAGATAGTCTATTGAGTCGATACAGCGTCGATTTTTAAAGCAACTTAGTATTCAATTGGGACTAAGAAAAGCTCTTCCTGAGTATGAGGATCGTTTAGTGCATTTTAATTATCATAGTCTCATGAATCTCTCTATAGCAAACACGAGAAAAAGATCGACAGCTATACAATTTCAAATATCGAATGCACCAAAACCTCGCGGAAGGACCATCCATTCTTCTAGACGTAGCCATAGCCATAGCCTAGAAGAAAGTAATATTATTTAAGCCACCCAAATGTGCTGCCTCGGGATCAGAATGGTTATGGTGTCCTGCCTAGACTTGCTAGGTATGACTTCTCCTCGTGTGAGTTTAGGCACTTCGTTTGGTGATATTTCAACTCTCTAATTGAGAGAAGCCCCTTCTTGGAAGGGTGTGTCACGAGGTGCTTTCTAAAATAAAATAAAAAAATATTTTCCAAAAATATGTATATAAAAATAATATCCGTCAAGGCGTCAACAAGGCCATAAAACTGAGTGTGACGTCACGATGACGCGGGGTGCCGCGTCACCGCTTGACAGAAACCGCAGTGGAAAAATTCAAGACAATTTTAGTTATGTCCAAATAAGGTAGCGTAAATCGTCGCATCGCTTATATGAATGCTGTGGAAGGAACCAGTATGCAGGCCTCCTGTTTGTCAAAGTTGGATCTACCAAACTGAAAAATCAGTCCAATGTACTAATACCTACTCTGACTCATTTTATTGTTTATTTTATTTTACTTGTTCAACTGAACCTGCAACCGACAAAACATATTATGTTATGTATGTATGTATGTATGTACTGGAATAATGAGATATCGTAGTATGTGTTGGAATCAGTTGGAATGGGACGCGGCGTGTGCGAGACGCGTACCTTTATCCTTCCGTCAGCGAGCGCGGGTATGTCCGGGTTGGGGGTGGAGTAGTGCAGGTTGCCGGGGATGACGCCGCGCTCCATGGCCACCACCACCTTGGCGATGGAGCAGAGACCGGAGGCGGGCTCCGAGTGGCCCATGTTGGACTTGACGGAGCCGAGCAGCAGCGGGCGGTCGCGCGGCCGCCCCGCGCAGAACAGCTCCGCGATCGCGTTCACTTCCTGCGGGTCTCCGACCTGCGCACACCACGTACCGTTAGTGCGGGTCCGTGCCGCGACTCGACGGCGCGGGGCACGGCCGGTGGCTCACCTTGGTGCCGGTGCCGTGCGCCTCGACGTAGGCGACGTCGCTCGGGCGCAGGCGCGCCTCGGCGAACGTCTCCCGGGCGAGCGCGCGCTGCACGTCGCCGCTAGGGAAGGTGATGCCCTGCACCTTGTGGCCGTCGGTGTTCATGCGCGCGCCGCGCACGGTGGCGTACACGCGCCGCGCGGCGCCGCGCCGCTGCAGCAGCACGGCCACGGCCGCCTCGGAGCGCACGTAGCCGCGGCCCGCGGCGTCGAACGCGGCGCAGCGCCCCTCCGGCGAGAGCATGCTCAGCCGATGGAAGTTGAGCGAGTTGGCGGGCTTCAGGCACAGGTTGCAGCCGGCGACGACGGCGGCGTCGCAGTGCCCCGCGCGGATGGCCGTGTAGGCCTGCGCGAGCGCGAACATGGAGCTCGAGCAGGCCGTGTCCACGGCGTACGAGGGCCCCTTCAGGTCGAACGTGTACGAGATGCGGTTGGGGAACATGGCGCGGCAGCAGCCGGTGAGCGCGTACCCGTTGATGCGGTCGGGGTCCGCGGTCCACAGCTCCTCGGTCTCCGAGTTCGAGACGCCCACGTAGACGCCGGTGCGCGAGCCGCGCAGCTCCGCGGGGCTGATGCCGGCGTCCACGATGGCCTCGTGCGTCAGCTCCAGCAGCAGCCGAAGCTGCGGGTCCATGAGGTGAGCCTGCTTGGCGTGCACGCCGAAGAACGTCGCGTCGAAGTGCGCCAGCTCCTTCAGCTTGCCGTTGCGCTCCGGCAGCCCGTGCAGACCTGCACCCGCCACATCAACATTTACACAAATGTACAATACCGCTTCCAAACTAGTATCTCACAACTGTACCTTTAGCATAGATACCTAAGCGAAGCGGTTCTTCGCATCCTCTGGATTATTTCGTACAGAAATTGGAAAGTATTGCGGGTATTAAGTAAGTAACTAAGTACCGCCACAGAATTCATTCGATCCCTATAATATTACTAGTAGTTCTGCGGTCAAGAGGACAATATTAAAGTTTTGACCCCAAACTGCGGACTATGTAGCAAAATGTAGAATTTACATTAGTAGGAACTTACAGAAGTGAAATGTTTATTTGTGTTATAGTTTTGCTAATGCAGGAATATCTAGCTAGCAATCTGTGCCCCCTCTGAAAAAGGAAATTAATTTTTGAAAGGGGGCACATATCGCTAGCGCGGCCATATTGCGGTCGCGCATCGCTCGCCGCTCTCCGGCCTCCAGTCATTCCCGCACTATAGTGTAGGGCATACAGAAATCGTATTATTTTTCTATGGTTTAGAGCAAACGTCTCATTAATATGAAGTACTTTTGCAGCTATTAGAAATCGTCACAAAATAAATTAATAGTTTTTGTTCTGTAATAGTTGTTTGCATTTTGATCCCCATTACCAAGTAAAATATGGACACGCTACGTAGGCTCGTAGTGTACGTGTAGTGCACGGTACAGACCTATTTATCTGTGGTAGGTACAGACGAACTTGCCAGCCCAATCGGCCGACAGACCATCGGCATCTGCGATCGGGAGATTAAACTCAAAACAATCATTCAAGTGATTATTAATAATAGTGAGGTAATAATAATATTTTATTTTATTTTAAAATAAAAAATTAACAAAATAATATCTAGGATAGCATCTTCCATAATTTACATTGATTTCCTGATTTAGATGTAATTATCAGTTATCTGTTTTTTTACTAGCGCGCGATAATGGCATATCTTTCCTCTGCGCGCGAAAGTGTATATATAGCGCTACTTTTTCTCGTAATAGCCTCTTAAATAATTTGGAAAAATGCGCGTAAACTGGCACGCCGGAAGTTCCGAACAACAAGTGGAGCCGTTCACGAGAGGAGACACATTGGTCAGGAGTTATTTTGTCACATAAGTCGTTGTTATTATTATTAAGTCATGTTATTGTTGCCTATTCACATTGACATGACAATTATATATTGAGGTAGTAAGTAGGTACCTACTACTTTTACGAGTGTTAGAATTATAAGAAAAACAAATAATCCGACTTCAAATAGTTTCCAATTACACTCCGGAGCCGGACATAAGCACCTGATCTCACTCGGCCGTTTAGCTCCGGAGCCGGACATAAAGAGCTCTTAGAGCAACCGATTTTGTGGCTTTTATAGTTATATCGGGTGTAATAATTATACAAGCAGAACGTACGGATTCTTCTCTGTCGTTTTATTTTATTACGGAACCCTAAGAAATCGTATGGAATTTATTTCCAGACTAAGTTACTGAAGTGTCGATCAATAAATTATCCATACCAATTGAACTACGCAATTAATGAACAATGAGATTACGTTATAGATTGGAGGCTCCAGGTGGACTTGTTTTTGCTTATGTCTAAAGTACATAATTAAGCCTTATTAGTTAGAGACATGTGCGCCGCCACTTGCGCACACGCGCGCCTCGCCGAGAGCCGCTGCTTGCTCGCTCATTACTAGGTCGATGCTATAGCCGATGAAGTTTTGGGGTGAATAAGATTTAACAATGAAAGTCTCACGGAAGCGAGGCTTATACAACTGCAACTAGGTATGTTTTCCTTCACCGAAATGCCATAGGTTGGTATATATCCGTAGGTAAATTTCAAAGAACTCATTGGTTTGGGCCCGCCCGGGTTTGAACCCACGACCCCACGAATGTGAGGAGAGCGTATAGAAACAGTATGGTCCCTTGTCGTATGGGCCAGGAGGCCAGCAACAGAATGGTAATAATATACAATAATAAATATCATACAAAAACCATTTATTAGCACATCTGATCACATCACACTAATTGACCGAGCGAAGCGAGGTCACAGAGTCTTATGCATTTGCCAGTGTCAAGTATACATATATATTCTCAAGTTTTGTTAGATATTATCAAACAAGTCATAGTCACGGTCAAAGGCGAGCAAAGCAAGTCACGGTCAAGTCCAAGTCATGCCCCAGTGAAATGGTGAAAACTTTACTAGAGCCTTTATGGAGTTTTGGAAACAACACGAAAATTCACGTTTCACGACATTATACCATTCACCAATACTCGTGCATGTTCACGAACACTTAACGGGTAAAAATTCACCGTTTTTACACATTAACACTCGAAATAACACAAGTTTTGGAAAATAATAAAATGACGCGACATAAATTCTTCACGTTCCCGCCAAAAACTGTACCAAATATTCGTTTCTATCGCTTATAAAACAAAGTGCGCAAAACTACCTAAGTAAAAAAAAAAAAAAACTATATGAAGGCGAGTGCCTGATGTATATAATAAATTATAGGTATACCTATACATTATGAACATACAGTGTAGGTACGTTATGTGAAATAAAAGGTAGCTTATAACCTGGATTAACACTTAGGCTACTTTTATCCCGATAAACTTAGCGATTCCTGTAGGACAGCGGGTGAAGCAGCGGGGCGCAGCTAGTGTTATTATATTATTTAAATATAATCTTCTAAGCTTCTCTTCTGACATTTTGACGCTATACTGAAGCTGATTTAAATTGTGTTTAAGTATTTCCATGTTTATTGGATGCTCGTCTTCGCTATCTCCATGCGCCTGGCGTATTCTTCGTCTTTCAATTTATTTGTATGGGTGCCTTAGAAGTTATTCTGAGGTTTTATTGATGTAGTCATCACGGTGGTCCTTTCTGGACTTCAAAGCACTTGTATTATTAAGCTTTAATTTGCGAGTTTGTGAATCGGTCGGTCAGGCCGTTAATGCTACAGGCCGTCTTATAGGGCACACACATTCATCTGTGGCACACACACAAAAACGTATACATCCCAAATACATTACCCTCCTTCTTGGGCAGTGGGGTAGAAAAAATCTATACCTATAAAAGGCTTTGTCCTGACTGACTGACTGACTGACTATAGACAACGTACAGCCTAAACCGCTGGACAATTGGAGTTTGAAATTTGGAGGGTATGTTTATTGAGGATTGTAAAAGCACACTAAGAAAGGGTTTTTCGAAAATCAACCCATAAGGGGGTGAAATGGGGTGTTAAAGTTTGTATGAAACTTTTTATTATCTGGTTCGATTGATACCAAACTTGGTGTGAATACTCTACAGGACAAATAAAAAGATACGGGTCTCACAGTCTTGTCTAAATCAGCTCCCGTAAATATAAAAAAAATATAAAAATTGGTGATAGTATGTTTGTTTCTCCTTAACTTTGTAACGGCTGAACATATTTAGATGAAATTTGGTTTCGGGGTAGCTTACGGCATGGATTAATACATAAGCTATTTTTATCCCGGTAAAATATATAATTTCTGTGTGATAAGTATAATTATTAACCTCCATAGTAACTCAATGGATTATTGTTTCCCAGAAAAAAGCGGGCGAAGCCGCGGGCAGGAGCTAGTATAATATAATTATTTAGTGTTTAAGTATATTAAGTACATTTTTTTTAAATAAATGTAAATGTAATGAAAATATTTAAATTATGTAAAATTTTGGTGTGAACAATAATGAGCTTATCTATCTATCTAGGTATGTAGGATACTTATTCGGTGTTTTTACAAAATGAGTATTAGTAGTGTGACGTGTCGCGCTCGCGGGAACTTGCCGCGATAGGTTTACTCGCTAGGTATTATTATTTTATCGGCTAATAAAAAGATGAAGTTTAAATTTTTGTTTGTAGTTAAAATATAAAATTAAGTTAGATAATTGTATCCGGTTTTCCGGTCATGGTATCGAGCATATTCTAAAGATACCATCGAGCAAGATGCCTAATGTATTAACTCGCGTCTAGCCTAGCAGGTAGTTGAAGAGTTTCAGATCGAGGGAGGATATGAACACGTCTAGCAGACGAGCCGCGAGTACCGCGACTAGCAGACCGGGTCTACTCTCACTCGCGCGGGTTCATCGGCATCCTAGAGTGAACCAATTATTGCAAAGACAAGGCACGCACGCTTTATTTATTTATGAATCGCATCCGGCTATAGATAGATACGTACTTAATGCGCACCAAACTACAGATGAAGATCAAGGGCACCGCCCGCGCAATCTCGTCACCCCCCTCACCGCACCGCACACGAGTTTACACCGGCATCGGCACCGCGATACACCCAAATGAATATTACCCAAACATAGGTTTCTTACCGTAATAAAATAAAATGATGAGTATTAGCGTACCTACTCATGCCGCAGCCGCGACATGAGTGTTGCGCAAGTGAGGCTGCGAATGAAACGAGCCGGTGACTTAGTTTTTCGTTTTTCGTGACATGATCGTCACAGAGGTGCGACAGATAAGGACGCGTTCCTTTACATTATTTCGGGGAATATACATGATTATATAGTAGGCACAAACGAGTGTGCGAAATGCGCGTATATGTATTTTTTGATATGCGTCACACGGAGCGCATCACGCCATGCGCGTGACGTCACCGCCTGCACACTGTCGCGCAATCTGTGGCGCGGCCCGGCGCATTCTCCGCGCGCGGGGAGAACTCTCACTGCTACGATCAGCCTCGAGCAGAGATCACTCTCATCGTCCGCAGATCAAGAGTAGTCAGATAGGTAACTGTACCTACTTATCTAGTGAGGTGGCGCGCGCGGCTCGGTTCCACGACCGACTTACTTTAGACGACATACGCATCTATATGTATAGATAGGAACGCGCCCGTGGTCAGCACTCGTGCTGGTATCTATAGAGGTGTCAATCGAGAAGATTACCGCAAGCCTGTAATAATCAAACTGGTTGCATCCGCCGCGAGAGCTGACTTCACTGTATCGCGGACTGATGCAACATATCTACCCTATCTACCTACGCACCTAACAACCAGCCCGGCGGCCGGCGCGGCGACACTCGGCGCTGTGCGTGCGCATGCCCGGTGGCGGCGGCGGCGCACGCGATCTGCGCATTTGTGCGCAAACAAACAAATGACGGCAATCAATACAATTGACATAAGATCAGATACAGCGCTTCCGCGATGTAGCGGCGATACGCGCCGTGTTTACCGCTGCAGGCGCGCCCGCGCCCGCTGTGATACCTTCCCGCTCGAGGCTGAAGGACCGCTCCCGATTTCATAGACACGGCCGCTAAACAAACTAATAAAACAACAAACAAACTTACATACACCAAACTGGCGCAGGTTAAAAAAAAAAAACAAAAAAAAAACCTGGTAACTTCGTAACTTAGAACAGTTATTCTAAGCAGAGTAATATGGAAGTACAGTGGCCGCAATTCCAACGTGCACTCACTACACGTAATTAAGCTATCGCTGTCTTTTACTAAATATAAACACAAGATAGAGATGGCATGAATTATAGTGCTGTCAAATTAGTCAGATCTTAGTTCTCCAAACTTAGGCGAGACCGTAGCGGGTGCCGATTTAAATCAAGTTTTAAGTGCCGCTAGTGTTGTACGTTTTTCTTCGCGGCTTTAATCGGCCAACTCGTTTGACAGAACTAAAATGCATGCTATCTATTCCTTGTGTTTATATTAGTTAAAGACAGCAACAGCACTTCATTTGGTTTAGCGGCAATCGATGCCATTATGTACCTGCGTACCGCACTTCCATATTACCCAACGCCAACCCATAGATGTTTTGTTACCTACTACGCTGCAAGGAGAGTCCGGCTGACGTGCCTCGAGCACTCCAAGCAGCTACAAATAATATGAGTGGTCGGTTCGACGTGGCGTCGCGTCGTAGGTATGCCCTTTGGCCGAGGTGCTAAACAGTAAAGTTGACGGAAAATACGAGGCGAATCTCCAAACAAACACTGAGACAGCCGGCAGCCGGCGAACGATGCGGATCTCATAATCAATCGACGCAATTCACGAAAACAAACACCGTTTGGACACCTAGGTACATAGTTGTAGCCACAGCGTTCACTCTACTCACTAGCACTCTACCCACCGATCATATTATTTGTACTAATCAGCCGTTAGTTAAATAAAAAAATATTTGACTAAGCAGGAAAGCGAGCAAGAAACAGGTCGAGGCAGATTCCTAACACGCTGGAGCTGGACGGACCTCATTAAAACAGCAACTCGGTCCTCCATAACAGTGCTTTAGTAACGCGACGAACCGATTACAATGAAGAAGCATTACTAGATCAGTGATCGCCGCCGAGAAGACTGACAACGTAGAAGACCCACCATGTTTTACGCACTACGACCACTCTGACAAGAGTCCGAATAACAAGATCCAAGTCTTTACTACACGAGTAGAGCAGACATACGTGCTACATCTTCGATCACCTCGCATGTTTCCATCGGGGTGTTAATATCGCTTCGGTTTCTCACATGTATCTCTTCTTTTCTAACCATTTAGCAACATGTTACCCAGAGTCCGGTTATAGAAGCTTTACACTAACTTTTTCATATGTATTACTAAACCCAAAACATGTTATTTAAGACCTCCATGTATCCACATATGTTGCAATAAATGATTCGAGTATTGATTACCTGGGACATCATTTAATCCAAATTTAAGGAGAATTCTGTGATTTAACCATGCATTCATTTATTCAAAAAACTGTGGACTGAGTTCAGGGTTCAGCCAAATTTTATTGAATATACATTGTTTAGCACCCAATTTTCCAATATCTTCGTGCCACTACATAGTGACATTAGTCTGTACTTTATTAATTGAAAATAACTTAATAAGTCACTTTTCGATATAGAAATTAACTACTATGAAACAGAAAAGCAGGTTTAATCAGAGATGTTCATGAAAACTAAATAGGATTCATTTAAATATGACAAAAATAAAAAATAATTCATAATATAGACCACTTCAATCCTGAAAAACAAATGATTTTATAGTCTGTTTAATAAGGGTCAGACAAGAGCATGAAATATATCCCTAATATTACAATCACTGGGAAGGGAACCACTGCTCTTTTTACAATCAATGGAAAAACAATCTCTGGCTTTCCAGGTGGCTCATCGATTTCCCTGACCACCATGAGCTTCCCTAACTTTCCAGAAAGTGGACACCCTGAAAACAAATACATAAATTCCTATTTTTCTAGAGCCACATTTTCAAGCAAATATTATTAACGTGAAAATGAACAGGACCTTAATTAGGTGGACATGTTTACAGCAAACTTGAATACCAGTAGCATTAAATAATATTTTCTTTCTAGAATATTCTATAAAGTTCGAGGGTTCATTTCGCCTTTAGAAGTGGAATTTTGGCAAAATCATTCGTTGGGTAAAGTTCGTTGTTTTTTGTTCACTTAGCGTAGACCACTAGACGTAGACGAGTATGGTCTGTGCGTCGATTCTATGAAATAGGCTTGTTCTTTTATTGTATATTTTATATACTAGCATACATAACAAGCCTATGCGAGCGAAGTCGATATATAGATTGGATGACAATCTATAAATATATATATATATATATAGATTGGATGGAAGATCGCATCAACCGAACGCAAGTTATCATCCATTTAAACATTAAGGGATATTATTACGTATCTGCTAGTAGGTGATACTCGCGATCACATTCGGATCACAACTATCAGAAGACAGGCAAGCTGAGCTTTTCGATTCCACCTTGTCCTGTGTAGACGTCATACCTATTACCTTTATAGGATTCTCAGTGTTAGTGATAGGTATTCGTTTCCGTCCTACTTTCCTTCTCTCACCGGTTACCGGCTTCCTTCGGTTACCGACCAACTCATAAACATTTTTGAAAAATGTATTCAGTAAATATTTTATTATTATTATTATTTATTTATTTACATCATCAGCATCGAACACGAATTACGCTAATGAGAATTAAAATTTACAAAGTTACTGTACCTGTGTTAGGCATTAGATTAGAATGAACAAGTGTGTCACCTGGGGTCCAGCGGCGGCCGTCGGCCGTGACGAGGTCGACGCCATCGAACAGCTGCTGCGCGAACTCCTCGATGTTGTTGGACTCGGGCAGGCGGCCCGAGAGGCCCGTCAGCACGACGTCGTCGGCGCCGGCGCTGCTGGCGCCGCCCGTCCCGTTCACCACCGCGCTCGGCATCGCGTCTCTGTGCTGTGGTTAGTTCCTTATCTGCAACACGGTATGCGACGCGTGAGGAGTGCGCGGACCGAGTGAGGCGGCCGCGAAACTTCTCGCGGTTAAAAGGGCGAGATAGTGGGGTCGCGCCCCGACCGGCTTCACGTTTCCACGAGACCCCGGCTTATCGGCACCGCCGCAAGGACGGACAAGGTCGCCGCGCTCTTCCTACTCACAGCGGCGCGATCCGATCGCTAGCTACTTGGATTCCGCGCCGCGCGCCGCGCGGTGGTACCCTGGCGGCAAAGATGGTGCCTGGCGGCATCTGGTGCAAGCGGTGCCAGAAAATGTCCAGGGGCGCTTCGACTTCGCGGAGCCGTTATCAGCTCGGCGCCCGGGCGTGACCTTCCCGTTCCATACCTATACGCATCACAATCACAACACCGAGCCGCAAATCACGCGCCCGACTTCATGCCCGGAATGAATTAAAAAAAATGCGTATCTGCGCAGCATAGGTATGCTGCTGCGCAGATAATTACGCAAAATCGAATTTCGATAATGATCAGACCGTGATTCGGGTGGATAGGTAGGTTATGTAGGTATGTCTATAACAAGATGATAACGGTCAGCGGAGCGCGGAGGGCGAGAGCGACGCTCCCGGGGCGGCCGCGGCGCCTCCACAATGGCAGCCTTTGTGTTCCAATTAGAGGATTCTGCGCCGCCGTCGCGACACATAATCATCACTAACAAAGGTTATTTTGAAGAAACCAGCGGTAACTACATTTTACCGCGTTTTGTGTCTGCAGCCTGCGGCTGAACTGATGTTATGGTGGTAGGAAACACAGTAGGGTGCGGAACAATCCAGTTCCTTGTGGCCTTTCTATCCCTCGCAAAGCTCGTGATCTAAATTAGAATCCTATTCTCTTGTTGAAGAGTGCACCAGTCACACAAGTAGGTACCTGTCTGTGTGTCTATACTGGGAGCTGGGAGTCACTGCGGGGAGTACATCTATCTGTAAACAGCTATGGATCTTGAGTAGGTAGGTAGCTCTTAAAATTAAAAAACGTTTTGATTGAAATTGGTATCTAATTGCTTGAAAGGATAAAATCAAACCTTCTTACTTCCTAGTTTGCATATTTTGTCAAAGGTGCTTATACCTATGCCTGTAATCATGGATGTAGCATCATTGTTTCGTCCAAGCCTGTAATAAACCGACCATTTTAAGAAAATGAAAAAGTACCAAGCTCAAGATCGAATCGAAAAGAAAAATAGAACTAAATCTTAAATCTATATACCTACCTATTTGTAATAAAACTGTAATGAGGGGATTACTGTACATTGAAGATATTTAAAAATATTTTTTTTTAGATAAACTCAGAAACTAAGGTACGGATTTACATGCAGTTTTTAAAATATGTTCTGTTGATTCCGGCGCATAACATAGGCTTTTGTTTCTTCAAAATCGGTGCAGGTATATTGAAGTTATGACGCAATTTATGAAAATATGAGAATGTCTATTACAAGTTGAACCACGGAACATACCGTATCATTAGCGCAAAAGGCTCAGCTTAAACTGGTTTTTTGATTATTTTGAGTTTGTAGAATTAAGAGATGGGTTGACATGCAGTTTAACAGGCCACGAGTTTAACAGTTAGTTTAACAGGCTAATCTAATGGTGGATATACCATTCAAACGTACTAAGCGTTTCCAATCCACTTTCTTAGTAAGGACAGCATAGGTGTGGAACTCTTTACCTGCGTCTGTCTTTCCGAACAAATACAATCCGGGGCTGTTCAAGAAAAGAGTGAATAGGTACTTCCTAGGCAAGCATGCTACATCTTCGACCACATCGTCGCTTTCCATCAGGTGAGATTGTGGTCAAATGAATGCCTAGTCCGAAGTAAAAAAAAAAAAAAAAACGAAAAAAAAGGTCTGTGGTGACCTAGGCTTTATAACACACTTTCATTTACTTCTTTTCATTAAAATCGGTTCCCGGAAACTGGTAACATTACGCAAAATGAGTACCTTTGCAAACCAAATTTACATCGGTTTGCCACTCGGCAATAGATGGCGACACGAGTTTTCTGAATACCGAGTACTTTTGCCACAGATGAATAGAACTAGATACCTAGTCTAGGACGAGCCTAGCGCGCAACACATAAGTTTTATAAGACTTATATAAGACTCCGCCCCAAACATTGAACCTCAGTTCCGACCAAGTGCCAGAGCTGTGCGTGCGTGCGTGCGGCTTACAAAATAAAACGATTGTTTTATTTTCCTGACAACCAACAAACAAAAATGACTATCTGTGCAGTGAAATTGTGTGGAAAGTCATCCGCGCACTCAAACTACAAAAAAGACGGAATAACTTTTCATCGGTAAGTACAATAATTCAGTTATACAAGACATAGCTGAGCTCAGCGTATAATGGACACGTCGTCACTTATCCCTTTTCCTCATTGCGGATATTCCATGCAGTTGTCCCTTTCTGACGAAAGCACGTATAAAGTAGTGTTGTGACTCATTAAACAAAACGCAGACTTGCATTTTCGATTTTCACCATACCGTAAAGGGATTCGAACACTGATGAATTCTAACTAACTAACTAACTAAACTGTGCACTCGGGACCTTCTGCTTGGACTAAACTCGACAAGCAACGAAATCACGATAGAATCGACCGGCAGCATCTAGCATGTGCCTGAGATTGTGGTGAGACTAGAGAAAATAACTTGTTAAGAGCATGTCGGGCCATGCTTAGTAGGGTTCCGTAGGTGCGTAGGATGTTTGAAGTTTTTATCCGTTACTAGCTTCTGCCTGCGGCTTCGCCCGCGTTTTTCTGGTAAACAATAATGGCGTTTTTGTCAGTAGACTATAGTATACGTCGTAAGTATTTCAATGTTATTAGGTGTATAATTCAGTTGTTAATTTCGATTCCCGGCTAAATAGATTTTTAGATGATGAATTGAAGTAACTGAGTTGATTCTGGGTAAACTAACATTATTTTTCGGACCTAACAAAACGCGTGATCTCGAGAAAATGTCACATTTTAGAATAACACATTCTATTGAAACGCGCAAAGAAAGCAGGGACCTCGAAAAAAAACATTCGACATTACAGCTCGATCTCGAAAAATCCGCGAGTGCACGACACTGTATTCTGTATCTAATTTAAAAAGTGTTACCCTATAGATGATAATTAATATGTATACTGTTGGTGTTTCTTTAAATAAATAAATAAATAAATAAATAGACACTGAGTAAGAATTAGTACTTTAATGGTGTTGTGTAGTAATGTTATGTTAGTGAGTTGAGATTCGAGTGAGTGCGATTACTATGGCAGAGCGGCAGTCGACCCAAGTGTTCGCTACGTAGGTAAGTACCGATTAATAATGTTGCTCTACTGCCACAGCCTACTGCTTACCCCATCACTACGGAACGTACTAACTCGGTACAGTGGTGGGCGTAACCTTGATGATAGCCAATGCGAATTATTTGTCACGCTCCGCGCACCCCGTGCTTTCCTCAAACTGTGGTGACTTTTGATCGGACCAAAACCCGAGTGACGAGGTATCTGGTTCATCTGTGACTTTTGCAAACCAAATTTAAATCAGGTCGCAACTCGCTAATAGATGGCGACACGAGATTTCTGAATCGCGGTGACGAATTTATTCATAATTTAGATACCGTTTCGGAGATTTGACTGTTCTGATCAATTGGTTCTATCAAGGAACATAATTCGAGACTTCTATTTTATAAGACTATAAAATCGAATGATTGATCATTAGAAGATCGCAATCATCCCTAACGGTCAAGAAGTGTTAGAAGCCTGTGAGTTCCTCATATAATTTACTCAAAATGAACTCAAAACCAGTTTAAAAAGCATTTCAGGTATATATCCTAAGGGATGAAACTTTGTGTGGAAGCTCGCCATTTTTATTTTGTATTTGAGAGGGCAAAGTCTGAGTCTCAGCTCTGAGCCCGCGTACGAAGTCGCGGGCATCAGCTAGTAACTAACTAAATGTAATTGACCGAGTGAGCGAAGCGAACGAAAGGGCTCATTTTTAACTAGCAACTGTCTGTATGTTGGTGTACTCGCGTACAGATCGTATTTTTCAACCAATCTTGAACATGGTATAAGTACAGGGTCTATAATATTTTATTAGTCGTCGGCAATTTTTGATTGGTGGTGGTTATTTCCCCCAAAAAGGGGGGAAGTTTGCCGCGGCACCATTCACCGACAGGTTTTGATAATATTTGGCATAAACATTCAGTACTCGATTCTAAACGAGTATTTTAAATATGAGCAAAATCGGTGAAGAGGTTGTCGAGATATACCTAAGTTCGTGAGGTTTCAGTTCATCACATCGAACTGAGCCTTGCCACGCCACACGTAAGCTATTAAATTCCCGATAAAAAAGCAATATAGTAAAATTATTAAAAAATTAGCATGTCACAGTAATTATAATAATACTAAGTACATGTCACGCTAACTACCTAGACAGAATGCGACCACAGAAACGAAATTTATTTAAATGTAAAATTAAATTAATTAAATGCGTATTAAATGTATTTTTTTCTTTATTTTTGGGAGAATTTCCTGAGGAATGGAAAAAGGGAAAAATATACCTCTTCATGAAAAAGGCAATATGAATGATGTAAAGAATTACCGACCAATTTCAATTTTGTCCTGTTTCTCCAAGTTGTTTGAAGCGCTCATATGTCCGATAGTCTCCCGTCATTCATGTCACCTCCTAATCATCCGAACAGCAGCACGGTTTTAAGAAAGGTCGCTCTGTTGAAACTAATTTATTTGGCTTTGTTTCTGATTTGGCTCGAGAAGTAGATAGAGGAAATCAAATCGATGCCGTGTATACAGATTTTAGCAGTGCGTTCGACAAAGTAAATCATTTTTTGTTAATTAAGAAGCTGGGAATCATCGGTTTTCACGGATCCTTTCTATATAGGTTTCGTTCTTACCTCTTAAACAGAGCACAGGTAGTTTTTGTCAATGGATTCGAATCAGAAAAATATTTTGCGAAGTCAGGTGTTCCGCAAGGATCTCTTCTGGGTCCCATTCTCTTTTCAATATTTATCAACGATATTATTATGCATATTAAATATTGCAATTATAAATTATTCACGGATGACCTTAAAGTTTATAAAGTAGTCAACAATAACGCAGATATTCATTGTATACAGAGTGACATAAATAATATTAAAGAATGGTGTGACATAAATCAAATGCACCTTAATGTCCAAAAATGTTTCTATATCAAATACACACGCAAGAAAACCCCTATGAATTCGGTCTATGCGTTGAATGATGTAAGTGTACAGGAGGTGAAAGAAATACGGGACTTGGGAGTTTTAATTGATAGCCAATTAACTTTCAGATCTCATATTGACTCAATAGTTAAGAAGGCGGCCCAACAGCTCGGTTTTATAAGACGAAATTCCAAAAAAATTTAATCTTATTACACTAAGATCTTACTGAACAATTCTATGGTACTTAGCTGTCTAGAATTTGCTAGCGTGGCGTGGAATCTTTTCTATACAGTGCATTCTCAACGTATTGAAAGTATTCAACGAGCCTTCACAAGATACTTGGCTTTTTCTTGTCCAGGAATTTCACACAGAAGCCCTTATTCAAATCGCTTATTCTTCTTTAAAATTAATTATTTGCGCGATAGGAGGAAGATCCGAGACCTCTCATTTCTTTACAAACAAATTCACAGCTTTACTGATTGTCCCTCAATTTTAAATGATATTTCCCTTAAAAATCCTTGTCATTATCCGCGTCACAGAATCTCCAAAATTCTTCATGTTACATTTGCTAAAACAAACTTAGCTTATAATTCTCCTCTAACAAGAATATGTCGTACATACAATGAAGTTAATGCTTCGTTGTGTCATCTTGATATCTTCAACGACTCTTTACACGTTTTCAAAAATAAAATTGTAAAACATCTAAATGCAAACAACACAAATGAATAATGTTCTGACTTGTTCGCAAGGATCTCTTCTGGGTCCCATTCTCTTTTCAATATTTATCAACGATATTATTATGCATATTAAATATTGCAATTATAAATTATTCACGGATGACCTTAAAGTTTATAAAGTAGTCAACAATAACGCAGATATTCATTGTATACAGAGTGACATAAATAATATTAAAGAATGGTGTGACATAAATCAAATGCACCTTAATGTCCAAAAATGTTTCTATATCAAATACACACGCAAGAAAACCCCTATGAATTCGGTCTATGCGTTGAATGATGTAAGTGTACAGGAGGTGAAAGAAATACGGGACTTGGGAGTTTTAATTGATAGCCAATTAACTTTCAGATCTCATATTGACTCAATAGTTAAGAAGGCGGCCCAACAGCTCGGTTTTATAAGACGAAATTCCAAAAAAATTTAATCTTATTACACTAAGATCTTACTGAACAATTCTATGGTACTTAGCTGTCTAGAATTTGCTAGCGTGGCGTGGAATCTTTTCTATACAGTGCATTCTCAACGTATTGAAAGTATTCAACGAGCCTTCACAAGATACTTGGCTTTTTCTTGTCCAGGAATTTCACACAGAAGCCCTTATTCAAATCGCTTATTCTTCTTTAAAATTAATTATTTGCGCGATAGGAGGAAGATCCGAGACCTCTCATTTCTTTACAAACAAATTCACAGCTTTACTGATTGTCCCTCAATTTTAAATGATATTTCCCTTAAAATTCCTTGTCATTATCCGCGTCACAGAATCTCCAAAATTCTTCATGTTACATTTGCTAAAACAAACTTAGCTTATAATTCTCCTCTAACAAGAATATGTCGTACATACAATGAAGTTAATGCTTCGTTGTGTCATCTTGATATCTTCAACGACTCTTTACACGTTTTCAAAAATAAAATTGTAAAACATCTAAATGCAAACAACACAAATGAATAATGTTCTGACTTTCTTTAATTAGACAATAGACAATAGTTTATTTGTAGCAAAAAACATGGAAAAATTTATTATAAAGTGAAAAATAAACAAAAAATACATAGAGTTTTTTGCCACAAACCAGCCCCAACTCAGCAAGATGCTGGTTGTAGCCAACCAGCGCTGGTCTTCCGTTGGGACCGGCAGGTGACGTCACGCATGAATTACGTATCTATGTTATAAATTATGTGTATATAAATATTATATTATTATTTTTAAAACCACGCTTTTAACGGTGAATGCTGTAAAACACCTGTTACTGGTGTACATATCAGAACTGGGACCCTATTCCTGTACGCTCGAGATTATCTCGGTCACTGTCTCTGTAATCTAGAATTTAATGGGAGTGAGAGTGACCGAGATAATCTCGAGCGCACAGGAATAGGGTCCCTGTATCTGATTTAAAAAGTGTTACCCCATAGATGATAATTAATATGTATACTGTTGGTGTTTCTTTAAATAAATAAATGTACTCGTAGGTAGTCACAGGTAGTACTTTTGTATGGTAGATAAATATAAAAGACTGATTGACAATACCTACATAGCCGGTGTCTAAATGTAGGTAGGTAGATAGGTACATGCCGTGTGATACAGGATCAAAACAGATGATAGCAATCCTGCCAACATCTTACACCATGACCACAGAAACTCTCCAAAGATTCGACCAAAACCGCCGTTAGATTATAGGTATGTATACCTACATGCAGGGCTAGCAAGCGCATCGCGACAAAATCTTTTTGTTATTTTTTTATTTTATTTATTCAAATCGTAACAAAATCTTTTGTTTTTGTGTCAATGGCTTGGATGAAGGCCTTGCTACATGGCCTGACCTGACATCGTTTGAAAGAGATTGCTATATATAAGTTTCTGGGGGAGCGAAAGGGAGAAGCTATAACCTTAATAGTTTGTTTCTTTTGCTCCCGTGAAATTCAAATCTAGCTGTCCCTTTCACACGATGTCAGGTCAGGCCATGTGTAGACACCCTAAGCCATGATCTATGCCGCTGTTTTGTTTTTTTTTTTTTCAAAACATGTTGACATTTGTATTGCATGTTTTTAACTTTAATTCTCATTAGCGTAATTCGTGTTCGGTGCTAATTGATGTAAATAAATAAATAAATAAATGTTTATGGTAGGTATTCTAACAACAACTACTTTTCTTTGTCATACTATAGACGACGGTATGTTTATATACGTAAAAGTAATATAATGAAAATTGTAATAAAACATTGGCAATTTTATTCTAAAGTCAATGACTGGACATTTTTTTAATTTCTTCTCTGTTATTTTTATATTAGAATAATTTCTATACATATAATAAAACTGTAGCCGAGCTAAATTTGTACATTAAATATTTTTTGAAAATTTTGCCTTTGAGGAATTACTTACATAAGGGATATAGATGCCAAAACAATATTTTTTTGTCTATCTGTCCCTTTGTTACGCCATCACGCTAAAACTACCGGACGGATTTTAATGAAACTTGGTATAGGTATTGCTTATTTCACGGATTAACATATAGGATACTTTTGATTCCGAATTTCACCCCGGAAGGGGTGAAAATGGTTGGTAAAGTTTCTATGGAGGTATTTTTTTTTTTGTGAAGCCTTTGTTATGAAACTGCATATTTATCAAAAAACAAAAAAATATTTAACATGTGTTTCACAGTTTTCGATATTCGATAAATAAAACCCTTAAGGGGATGAAATTTGGAGTTCAAGTTTATATTGAGTTTTTTTTTATTCAACTTTATAATTGATTGATTGATATATACTTATATAATATATATTTTGAAGCTCGGCGCTACTGTTATATAGCACAAGGACTAACGCTGCCCACCGCAGGCGTGGACCTCTCCACCAGCTGCTTCAGGCACGGCCAGCTGTACGTGGCCCTGTCTAGAGTCAGCGATGCGGCAAATTAACTAACAACATTGTCTACAGGGAAAACTCGTCTGTAAACAACTTGTCTCTGTAAACAATATTGTTATAGTTGCATTTTAATGCAATATCCAGCTACTCCGTCTGCAGACGCAGAGACGGCTTATTTTAAAATTCACGCAAACGAAGTTGCGGGTACAGCTAGTAATTTAATAAAACAGTCACAGCGAGGTTATTATATATATATAAAAGTACTCTTTAGGTTATATGCACAGCGTCGTTTGTAGACATCGCACACAACTGACTGAGTTGTGACAAAATGGCGACGCAGAAGTCAGATGGCGAAGAAGTTGAAAGAGTTAATGAATCTTTTAATGTTCAGACCTTTGGTTCAGACGGTGGCTAGAACATTTTTTTAAACTGGGCCTATTTTGATGCCGGTGTATACTCAGCAGCAGTACCATAGTAAATAGATGAGAAGCTGTCGTTTTCCTACCTACCTAGGTAGGTAACGACGACCACGTTTCCGGATCCATGCAGAAGATTAACTCAATTTCAATATTTTCTTCCTAGTAACATTTTTTTTGCAACTATTAGGTAAGTACTAACTAACCATGCGATTTGAGCAGTAATCTCGTGCGTATTTTAAAGTATAGGTCAGTAAGTAGGTAAATAATAGACATCGCAGTTAAACAAACCGGTCATCTAGCAAATCTAGCGCGCCAAGGTCGCCTTGTCTTGCTCCTCTTCTGTACGCGGAAACTGACGAACGTTGCTCCCGTTTCCTTATCATGATCAACAATAACAATACCTACCTATTCACAGGACATACCTACGTAGGTACATCACATCACCCGTGCCGTGTGCTGTACCTACCTACTCGTATATCGATTGATGGACTGGTGCGAGAGACACTCGGCAAACTCGTGCAAATCTACCTGTAAGAATTTGTTCTAGCAGACCGGTTCTTCCTAATTACTTTTAGGTAAGCGTCTATTATTATGTATACATAATGTACTGTAATAGTACCAAAATATTCAAATAGTAGAGTTATTATATTTATAGGTAGGTAAGTAGTAATACCTAGTTTGTCGGTACTTATTATTTTTCATAGTTATGTACCTATTTAGGGTGAAGCTATAGTAGGTATGGGTATTGTGTGTTCCCTTTTAAATATTTATTTATTTTATTTTGTATTTTTATTTATTTTATTTTGCATGGAAAACTAATAGCTTGAATATAAATAAAGTAAAAATACAGTTAATACAGTTAAGTTTTGCAGGTTACTTGCCTACATACAGTCATATGAATCTGTAGTTGTAATTCGTTTTGAGTCTCGGCGAATAGGTAAGTAGTAGGTAGTCTAGGTACCTACCTAGATAGGTTCATGAAACAAGTGTATTTTCCTTGAAAAACTTACGATCAATAAAAAACAGTCCCAGGCTTAATTGCGGCGGGTCCTTATAGCGTGTCGTAGGGCTCCGGCCTCGCGGCGTGTCCAGTCCGGCAGCGGAGCGACACGGTGTCTCAGTAGATAATTAGGTAGGTATACAGGAAAGGTTTCTCGTCGCGATATCGAGCGGCGCGCGGCGGCAGCGGCGACGAGCAAAAAGGACGTGTGGCGTCCGACGCGGCGCGAGTCTGACTCACGCGAGACGAGACGATCAGCCGAGAGAGACGGAGCAGCCCAGAGAGCGTCGACAACATGCGAGCGGCCGCGGCACGGCGGGGGGAGCAGCCAGCCCGTTGCCATGGTGCGACTCGATCAGGCCACGTGCACGCGGCCAATGGGAGCCGGCGCACGCCGCACGCCGCGCCGCCCGCCCAGCGCACGCCGCCGTCAGCCGTCGCCCGCCGGACCGGAACAGAACAGCAGCATGAACATAATTATTACTACACACACCGCGCAAGATAAACAATTCATAACCTGTGAACTCGACAGCTTTCCACGTATGTATCACTAGACTAGGTGATGGCGAGATTACTTAGCTTTACTGCCAGGTTGGTGCTACCTACACTACAGGTACTCATACAAACATGGCAGTTTTGTACTAGTCCGCTGATTTTGTTTTTCCAAAATTCTGAATGGCACTCACTGGGCCGGCGAGTGACACTTGGTCGTCTCGTCACCTAGTTACTTACATAGGGTGACCTAAAAAAGTTATCGAGGTACTATTATAATTTTAATATGAAAACTGACGTAGTTTTGATACATCTATCTATACCACAGATGAATTCTATTCATCTGTGATCTATACCAATATTATAAAGAGGAAAGATTTGATTGTTTGTTTGTTTGCATTGAATAGGCTCCGAAACTACTGAACCGATTTGAAAAATTCTTTCGCTGTTGGGAAGCTACACTATTCCCGGGTGACATAGGCTATATTATATTTTCACAAAAATTAGGGATCCTTACTAGAACTCCAATAATGTAACCCAAGATGTAAAAAAAAATACCTAAAATATTCTATACATCGCGTGCGCTGCGAAAACTATTGATGATGATAGAATAATCTATACCAATATTATAAAGAGGAAAGATTTCATTGTTTGTTTGTTTGCATTGAATAGGCTCCGAAACTACTGAACCGATTTGAAAAATTATTTCGCTGTTGGGTAGCTTTTTAGCTTTCTTTATAATTTTCTTTTTTTTTGTAACTTGACGCAAATAGAAGGGTTTTCGTGTGTGTATTATAATTTTTATTTTTTTGTTAAATACCCGTGCGAAGCCGGGGCGGGCTGCTAGTTTTGTTAATAAAACGGGAATACTCACGTTAAATTGAGTCGGTTATTCCGACTATTTACATTACATTATCAGCCAGAAGACGTCCACTGCTGAACATAGGCCTCCCCCTAGGGGTGGTGTTGCCATAATCCCCACGCTTGGCAGGCGGCTCGGGGATCGCAAAACGTTCAACGTTCGCTATAGGACGCTGCTATCCGTCCTTCGGTGTTTCTGGTCTCAGTTTGAGGACATGACCGGGTCGCCGGAGATATTACCTATATGTAAAATCTCTTTATGCCCAGTAAGTAATTACGCCGGAAACATTGCCCTTCACCCGGAACACAGTAATGCTTGCACACTACTGCTTGACGGTTGAATAACTGGCAAAGGTGTGGTACTTCCCCAGGCGGACTCTGCAAGAGAGCCCTACCACTACTACTATTCCGACTATAGTGTCGACCAATATTATTATAATATAATCTGTGGTACCTATATACTTATGTATATATATATTGTAGACTCCGATTATAACGACGGCCAAGGGACCGGTGATATTACGTCGTACTAACCGGACGCCGTACTAAACGAACAGACAATATTTAGGTGACGAGCGAATAAAATCATCTCATTTTTATTAATTTGTATACAAAATTATGATTTTTAGCTTTTTTACTGGTCTCCATATAGATTTTGAATTGTGGTTAGAAGTTATGTCTCATTTTCACTTGGAAATGGTATCTCTAAGCTTCTTCTCAGTTTATTCCTCAGTATCGACATTTTCACCCTTGAATTTTTCTAATGTTTCTGAGGTATCTCCGCTCACTTATCGTAACACCTTCTCTAAGCTCAGTGAAACGATGTAAACACAAACCACTTATTAGTCCAACATCTCAAGTTTGTCATTTCATAGAGGGCGTTTTTCAACGGGGAATGAGGCGTTTTCCAAAAAAAAAAGAATTCCTGGTAATAAAAGTACCCAATAGATGGCGTTACCATTTTATAGTAGAAAAGGTAGGTAAGTTGTAGTGGAAGGGCTCTCCTGCAGTGTCCACCTGAGGAAGTACCACACTTTGGCCAGTTATTCAACCGCCAAGCAGTAGTGTGCATGCATTACTGTGTTCCGGATTGAAGGGCAATGATTCCAGCAGAATTACTGGGCATACAGAGATTTAACATCTAACATCTCAGTGTGACGAGCGCAGTGCACTGCCGCGCATAGAGTTTTGCAGTGTTGAAGTTCAAAATTCTGGGTGGCACTGAACTGTTATGGGCAAGCGTGACGCTTAACATCAGGTGAGCGACTTGCTCGTCTCGTCACCGAGTAAGATAAAAAAATATGTACCAAAAAACCCTAATAGCAAAATTATTTACAAGAGTGTACGTTCGAACCCGGGTCGTCGGGTTCGCAGCCGTGCGCTTTACCGTTGAGCCGAAGAGTCGATAAATCGACTATCGAAATTACTTTGTAGTTCGTTCCGAATAACGATGCCGCGTAACGATAATCAGCTCGAGCGGCACGCTGTGTCCATCGCGCTCAATTTTCACCCTCTCAAATGAAAAATATCTCCGATATTATGTCGCCTTTCGTTTTGTATAAGCCATTTTTGTACGCGTACTCACTCGTTAAGTACTGTCGTAAAATAAACAGTCGCATTCCAATCAGCGATATGCAAGGGGGGTGCACGGTGCGGAGATAGCTTCTTACCTACGATTTATTTGTAAACACGTCGGTGTTCGTCGTTGTAACCGGACAATTATGTTTGCAATTCCGGCGTTTAAAGCGGTCGGTCGATGTAAGCGGAGTCGTAATACACGGGTGTACTTACTTTCATGGTGGCTCATATTAGAACCAAACATATGCCTATACTTACGTCGCTAAAAACGGTTGGTTGTTAAATGCGAAGTCGTACTAAACGGACTACACTGTATTTTCAAAAATACATATCTTCAACATAAAGTAATCCTCTCGTTATAGTTTTATTTTATATAGATATAGATTTTTTGATTACACCTCGTTTTAACACGAGAAGTCGACGATTCAACGATATATCTGAGTACCAATGCCTTTAGCGGTGGCAAGATTTTTCAGTTTTTTTTCTCGTACTCATTTAGGCTAAGCTCAGCGCCCGGGGCACGCACCCCGGCTAGATCCCCCTAGATCCGGGCCTGCCTACGCGTAGCGTCGAAGCCACAGATTCTATTCATCTGTGGTCGAAGCTCAAAACAAAGGTAAGTACCCAACTCCTCGTATAGGGCTGCGTTACCTGACGCGATGTTTCACCATAACACTTTTGACAAAATATTACTTTACAAACCAATGTTTCATAAACTCATAGAAACGTTTCATATTCATAAAACATTCATTTTACAAATTCTTTATTCCGCAAATGCTTCATTTTATAAACAATCATTTTACAATGAGGCGTTTTCCAAAAAAAAAAAGTAGTTCTAAAATACTTACTAGATGGCGTAACAGACCTACCGTTTTACCTGTCATTGTCATTTCTGTCGAAATATTTTGTTTATTTTTTAAATCGTAAATTTTGGCTCCACACGTTGTGTATTTAGCCAGTGTCAACTATTGTAATATTTCAAATGAAGTCAAATACATAGTTACGTTACTTGAAATTGTCTAAATACACGTGTCGAGCCAAAAAACACGAGAAAACAAAAAAGCACACGTACATTTTTTTGTCTTTCATGTCTTGACAGTGACAGCAAAAACGCAAGGTACATCTAACGCCATCTATTGGGTACTTTTAAAACCAGGATTTCTTTTTTTTGGAAAACGCCTCATTATTTTTTTACAATTAAGTATTTCTGTTTACAAACACGTCAAGTTATTTATCGTTTATGTAGTTTTCATTTAATATTTTGATTCGTTTTATAATCCCGCGTTATTTCTCGCACTTCAAACAGAACTTAAGATGAGGTATGCTTCAAATTTAACGATTCGTCCTCACGAATATTTAAAACTAGACCTTTGAAAACTGTAAATTATCATTATTTTTTTATGTGCAATTAAAGTTCACAAAATGCTAGTGTTCGAAGCGACTACATTGTTACAGTTACTTTTTAGCGCTTCGCCGGCCGCCGTTAGCTCACCGGCCTGAACACTAGGTTACATTATGTTTGAATCGCTAGAAAAAACGCGCGAGCCAAGCGAGCGAAGCGAGCGTGCCGCAGCAGCGGCCGGCGAAGCGCTAAAAAGTAAATAACATGAAATAGTGGTACTGCAGGTTAGATTATGTTTGAACTGCAACAATAAAAAGCGCGAGCGTCCGCGGCAGCGCCGGCGAAGCGCTAAGGAGTAAGTGTAACATAATTGTATAATTTAAATATTAGTCATTTTCATTTAAGGTGCTTCGTTTGAGTCCGCTAGGTAGGTAGGCGCCAAGAGATGGCGCTGTCGTTGAAAACTCAATTGAGGTAATCTGCCCCAGTTTTAATTCACTTTGCGACCTCTTACTATTGTTATAAACACATCTCAAAAATAATAGAGCCCATTAATAGCTGCACTCGACTGAAAATTCAAATAATGTTCAACGCCTGTATGCACGCATGAACATTACGCACACATGCGAATTCAAAACGGTTACAAGCAAATACGAAATTTCGTTGCTCTGTATATCGTCTCGGTGGCCGAAGTCATCAGTTTGATTAGGTCGCGCTCGTGAGGTTCTGGGTTCGAACCCCTAAAATTAGGTAGTATTATTTTTTATAATTTAATTTCGAGAATACTATTTATTTTAATTTTTGCTGTGGGTTTCTTGACAAACTTATTCAAAATTAGTAACGAAACTTATAAAAGTATATATCTACATAAACCTAATATTGTCACACAAATATTTAAAATGCGAAAGTTCGTGTGTAAGTGTGTAAGCATGTAAGTTTTTTTTTTTGTTATTTGGTGACGAGACGAGCAAGTCACTCAGCTGATGTTAAGCTTCACGCTTGCTCATAACAGTTCAGTGCCACCCAGAATTTTGAACCTCAACAGTTCAAAACCATGCGCGGCAATGCACTGCGCTCATTACTCTGAGATATTAGATGTTAAATCTCTGTGCCCAATAATTACGCTGGAAACATTGCCCTTCAATCCGGAACACAGTGATGTTTTGCACACTACTGCTTGACGATTGAATAACTGGGTCCCTGGAATAACCCCATATCGGGGGTTCTAAAGGCACCGAGTCTGGTACCTTCCGAACAAATTTTCCACTTTTTTTCGGTTTTTTTCAAATTAATTTCGAATTTTACATACCTAATACCTAATGAAATGAACGTAATGAAATATGCAATACCCAAAAATGTTATGTTTTCCGCGTCGATAGACATTATTCTGCGACTAAAAATATGGATTTTAGACCCGGGTTAGATTAATTTAGTCCATAGGTACTGTTGTTTGTTATTTGTTATTTCGTGTGTACACAACACACAAAACTAACTAATAGGTAGGTAGGTAGGTTGGTTGCTTGGTTGGTGGCTAGGTAGGTATTATTAGTATAATGTGCATATTTTGATCGCGCAGCACGAAATATTCAAGATTTTCATATACCTCTATCTACCACCTTACCACCTACCTATATAGGTACCGTACCTAAGTATATAGGCACCTTTTACAAAAAATCTATTATTTCACTAAGAAGGAAGTTTTTCAGAATTTTTTCAATATTTTTCCCGGGATCAGTGAGCGTGCGCGCAACGAGATCATACATAAAAATGCAAAAACCACATTCATCATCATTATTGAGGTGAATTTTTTTCCCGAAATTTTGCATTGTTTTTCCTGGCAGCACTGATGGAGCGCGCACTGAGCCCCATACTCAGAAATGCCGAATTCCAACAAATTTTAGATATGGGGTTATTAGTTAGTCACACCAAAATGCGAAAGTTTGTGTGTATGTAAGTAGGTATGTTAGTATGTAAGTGTGTTTGTTCCCGTTCAAATCTGTAACAGCTGCATGGATTTTAATGTAATTTGGTATGGAGGTAGCCAAATTTAGGTATGGTAGCCTCCATACCAAATTTCATCCAAATCCGTTCAGCCGTTAAAGAGTTTATACCGCGGGTGAAACCGCGGGGCGCATCTAGTATCCTATAAATTTTGAAAGTAGCTCTCTTTCTGTTTGTTATCTGTTCACGATAAAACGGCTGGACCGACCTTTACGAATTTTGGTAAAGATAACGAGAAACGTCAAGCGGTAGGTATTCTAGTAAAATAAAATATTTTTTAATTTAATCATTTTACGTATTTTTTAAGAAATCTCGTTACGTTAGGGAGAAGGCTGATGGTGATGATGGAAAATTTTAAATCTATGACCGCAAATGAAAAACGCTGTCGGACGGGTAGAAATCCCCCCATTGCTATGAAAATGGGTAAGAAATCTCGGTACGATAGGGAACAGGCGGATGATAATGATAATGATCCTTAAAATCTATGACCGATAACGAAGGTCACAGTTGGACGGGTACCAATCCTCCCATCGCCATGAAAATGGGTAAGAAATCTCGGTACGATAGGGAACAGGCTAATGATGATGATGATGAATTTTAAATCTATGACCGAAAATTAAAATCGCAGTTGGACGGGTAGAAATCCCCCATCGCCATGAAAATGGGCAAGAAATCTCTGTACGTTATCAACAGCCTGATGATGATGATGATGAATTTTAAATCTATGACCGCAAATGAAAATCGCAGCTGGACGGGTAGAAATCTCCCCATTGCTATGAAAAATGGGTAAGAAATCTCGGTACGATATGGAACAGGCTGATGATGATGATGATGAATTTTAAATCTATGACCGAATCACATGCGAATTCAAAACGGTTACAAGCAAATATGAAATTGAGTACCCGATTTTCGGCGTTCCATCTATCAGATCGACTGGCCGAGCGGTCGAGTAGACGGATTTACAATGTGCTTCGTTTTGTGGTGTGTATGTCAATGAGACGAAGGTCCCCGGATCGAATCCTCATTTGAAAATTGTTTTGTGAAGTTTTTGTTCTTTTTGTGCTATTTTTTTACAGAATAAGTTATCAAACAACACAACAAACACCACACACAAAACTAACTAACTAATAGGTAGGTAGGTAGGAAGGTACGTAGGTTGGTTGGTTGGTTGGTAGGTAGGTAGGTATTATTAGTATTATGCACATATTTCAATCGCGCAGCACGAAATATTCAAGATTTTCATATACCTCTATCTACCACCTTACCACCTACCTATATAGGTACCTATACCTATATAGGCACCTTTTACAAAAAATCTATTATTTCACTAAGAAGGAAGTTTTTCAGAATTTTTTCAATATTTTTCCCGGGATCAGTGAGCGTGCGCGCAACGAGATCATACATAAAAATGCAAAAACCACATTCATCATCATTATTGAGGTGAATTTTTTTTCCCGTAATTTTGCATTATTTTTCCTGGCACTGATGGAGCGCGCACCGAGCCCCATACTCAGAAATGCCGAATTCCAACAAATTTTAGATATGGGGTTATTAGTTAGTCACACCAAAAATAAATATTATAAAGAGGAAAGATTTGATTGTTTGTTTGTTTGCATTGAATAGGCTCCGAAACTACTGAACCGATTTGAAAAATTCTTTTGCTGTTGGGTAGCTTTTTAGCTTTCTTTATATATATATTTTTTTTGTAACTTGACGCAAATAGAAGGGATTTGTGTGTGTATTATAATTTTTATTTTTTTGTTATATACCCGTGCGAAGCCGGTGCGGGCTGTAAAGGATTCAAACAGACAGACGGACAGACAGACAGACAGACGGACATGACAAACTTATAAGGGTTCCTTGTAGTACTACGGAACCCTAAAAATTTATAAATGGTTACCTATGTCAAAGTCCTCAAAATATAAGAATAGAATAATAATTTTTATACATATAAACTAGTATTTCGCGAGGCTGCGCGGGCCGCGAGCGGCCCGCGGGGCGGTCCTGCAATTGGGTATGGCTGGATCGTTTAGGTCGACTTGTAAAGTTAAAAAAAAAGGAGGAGCATGATGAAAACGGGTAAGAAGCCTCCATACGGTAGCAATTTGGCTAATGATGATGATGATTATGGTTAAAATCTATGACCGATAATGAACGTCGCAGTTTGACGGGTAGAAATCCCCTATCGCCATGAAAATGGGCAAGAAGTCTCGATACGTTAGGAAACGTGCTGATCATGATGATGATGAATTTTAAATCTATGACCGATAGGGAACAGGCTGATGATGATGATGATGATGATCCTTAAAATCTATGACCGCAAATGAAAATCGCAGTTGGAAGGGTAGAAATCCCCCCATCGCCATGAAAATGGGCAAGAAGTCTCGAATTATATTTTTTATTTATAAATTAGGTAGGTAGGTAGGCACTTACGAAACACCTTCGCCATGATAATATTTCAGCCGAGCACGAACACGTTTCGTGCTCTTTTTTTGGCCAGAATATTGATGGCGTCTATAGCGCAACGATGATGTCTGCTGCATTCTATTATAATTATGTACGTTATTATTAGGTTACTAGCAGCCCGCCCCGGCTTCGCACGGGTATTTAACAAAAAAATAAAAATTATAATACACACACGAAAACCCTTCTATTTGCGTCAAGATACAAAAAAAAAAAAATATGAAGAAAGCTGAAAAGCTACCCAACAGCGAAATAATTTTTCAAATCCGTTCAGTAGTTTCGGAGCCTATTCAATGCAAATAAACAAACAAACAAAGAATCAAATCTTTCCTCTTTATAATATTGGTATAGATAGATTATTCTATCATCATCAATAGTTGTCGCAACGCACGCGATGTAAAGGATATTTTAGGTATTTTTTTTTACATCTTGGGTTACATTATTCGAGTTTTAGTAAGGATCCCAAATTTTTTAAAAATATAATATAATATAGTATAGGGATAGTGTAGCTTCCCAACAGTGAAAGAATTTTTCAAATCGGTTCAGTAGTTTCGAAGCCTATTCAATGCAAACAAACAAACAATCAAATTTTTCCTCTTTATTATATTGGTATAGACTATTCTTTCATCATCAATAGTTTTCGCAGTGCACGCGAAATACATCATCTTGGGTTACATTATTGGAGTTTTAGTAAGGATCCCTAATTTTTTTGAAAATATAATATAACCTATGTCACCCGGGGATAGTGAAGCTTCCCAACAGCGAAAGAATTTTTCAAATCGGTTCAGTAGTTTCGGAGCCTATTCAATGCAAACAAACAAACAATGAAATAAAAAACAATCAAATCTTTCCTCTTTATAATATTGGTATAGATAGATTAGGTAACCAAATCAAACACTGCACTGCACACCGATACCGAATCTCGCAACGTCGCAATTATCGAAGGCCGCGCGCGGACTATGCCGCGAGGCAAGGATACCTAGTCTCGCTCACACACCTACCGACAAGCTGGCAACGTCGCGTAAACCGCGTGACGCGCGCGCGGCACAACCAGTGTACACAATTTTTGCAAGACGCACGCACACATCAATATTTCACGCACACCATGATCGCATGATTCGCATGTAAAGAACACACCACTACAATCGTAAAATTTGTCGTAATTATTGGGTTGAAAGATGGTATTTCCTAGCCATGAACATATTAAATTATCGACTTTGCGATACTTAGAGGTCAAATTAGACCTATGTTAAGTCATGCCCAGTTCAAAATCGTAGTAGGACGCCTAAAAAGGCATCGACAGTTTTGTATGAAAGTCGTTTATCCTTAAGGTCCATCGACTTTCATACAAAACTATCGACGCCTTTTTAGGCGAGGCGTCCTACTACGATTTTGAACTGGGCATGACTTAACATAGGTCTAATTTGGCCTCTAAGTATCGCAAAGTCGATAATTTAAAATGTTCATGGCTAGGAAATACCATTTTTCAACCCAATAATTACGACAAATTTTACGAATGTAGTGGTGTGTTCTTTACATGCGATCATGGTGTGCGTGAAATATTGATGTGTGCGTGCGTCTTGCAAAAATCGTGTACACCGGTTGTGCCGCGCGCGCGTCACGCGGTTTACGCGACGTTGCCATCTTGTCGGAGCGTGTGTGAGCGAGACTAGGTATCCTTGCCTCGCGGCTTAGTCCGCGCGCGGCCTTCGATAATTGCGACGTTGCGAGATTCGGTATCGGTGTGCAGTGCAGTGTTTGATTTGGTTACCTAATCTATCTATACCAATATTATAATGAGGAAAGATTTGATTGTTTATTTATTTCATTGTTTGTTTGTTTGCATTGAATAGGCTCCGAAACTACTGAACCGATTTGAAAAATTCTTTCGCTGTTGGGAAGCTTCACTATCCCCGGGTGACATAGGTTATATTATATTTTCAAAAAAATTAGGGATCCTTACTAAAACTCCAATAATGTAAACCAAGATGATGTATTTCGCGTGCACTGCGAAAACTATTGATGATGAAAGAATAGTCTATACCAATATAATAAAGAGGAAAAATTTGATTGTTTGTTTGTTTGCATTGAATAGGCTCCGAAACTACTGAACCGATTTGAAAAATTCTTTCACTGTTGGGAAGCTACACTATCCCTATACTATATTATATTATATTTTTAAAAAATTTGGGATCCTTACTAAAACTCGAATAATGTAACCCAAGATGTAAAAAAAAATACCTAAAATATCCTTTACATCGCGTGCATTGCGACAACTATAGATGATGATAGAATAATCTATCTATACCAATATTATAAAGAGGAAAGATTTGATTCTTTGTTTGTTTGTTTATTTGCATTGAATAGGCTCCGAAACTACTGAACGGATTTGATTTTTATGTATGATCTCGTTGCGCGCACGCTCACTGATCCCGGGAAAAATATTGAAAAAATTCTGAAAAATTTCCTTCTTAGTGAAATAATAGATTTTTTGTAAAAGGTGCCTATATAGGTATAGGTACCTATATAGGTAGGTGGTAAGGTGGTAGATAGAGGTATATGAAAATATTGGATATTTCGTGCTGCGCGATTGAAATATGTGCATAATACTAATAATACTTACCTACCTACCAACAAACCAACCAACCAACCTACCTACCTACCTACCTATTAGTTAGTTAGTTTTGTGTGTGGTGTTTGTTGTGTTGTTTGATAACTTATTTTGTAAAAAAAATAGCACAAAAAGAACAAAAATCTACAAAAACAGTAATTTTCAAGTGAGGATTGATCCTTCGTCTCATTGACACACTACAAAACGAAGCATAATGAAAATCCGTCCACTCGACCGCTCGGCCAGTCGATCTGATAGGTGGAACGCCGAAAATCGGGTACTCAATTTCGTATTTGCTTGTAACCGTTTTGAATTCGCATGTGATTCGGTCATAGATTTAAAATTCATCATCATCATCATCATCAGCCTGTTCCATATCGTACCGAGATTTCTTACCCATTTTTCATAGCAATGGGGAGATTTCTACCCGTCCAGCTGCGATTTTCATTTGCGGTCATAGATTTAAAATTCATCATCATCATCATCAGGCTGTTGATAACGTACAGAGATTTCTTGCCCATTTTCATGGCGATGGGGGATTTCTACCCGTCCAACTGCGATTTTAATTTTCGGTCATAGATTTAAAATTCACCATCATCATCAGCCTGTTGATAGCGTACAGAGATTTCTTGCCCATTTTCATGGCGATGGGGGGATTTCTACCCGTCCAACTGCGAATTTCATTTGTGGTCACAGATTTAAATATCATCGTCATCATCATTCGCCTGTTCCCTATCGTACCGAGATTTCTTACCCATTTTCATGGCGATGGGGGGATTGGTACCCGTCCAACTGTGACCTTCGTCACAGACCTTCGTCGTTTATCGGTCATAGATTTTAAGGATCATTATCATCATCATCCGCCTGTTCCCTATCGTACCGAGATTTCTTACCCATTTTCATAGCAATGGGGGGATTTCTACCCGTCCGACTGCGTTTTACATTTGCGGTCATAGATTTAAAATTTTCCATCATCATCATCAGCCTTCTCCCTAACGTAACGAGATTTCTTAAAAAATACATAAAATGATTAAATTAAAAAATATTTTATTTTACTAGAATACCTTTGCCAAAATTCGTAAAGGTCGGTCCAGCCGTTTTATCGTGAACAGATAACAAACAGAAAGACAGAGCTACTTTCAAAATTTATAGGATACTAGATGCGCCCCGCGGTTTCACCCGCGGTATAAACTCTGTAACGGCTGAACGGATTTGGATGAAATTTGGAATGGAGGCTACCATACCTAAATTTGGCAACCTCCATACCAAATTACATTAAAATCCATGCAGCTGTTACAGATTTGAACGGGAACAAACACACTTACATACTAACATACCTACTTACATACACACAAACTTTCGCATTTTGGTGTGACTAACTAATAACCCCATATCTAAAATTTGTTGGAATTCGGCATTTCTGAGTATGGGGCTCGGTGCGCGCTCCATCAGTGCTGCCAGGAAAAATAATGCAAAATTTCTGGAAAAAAATTCACCTCAATAATGATGATGAATGTTGTTTTTGCATTTTTATGTATGATCTCGTTGCGCGCACGCTCACTGATCCCGGGAAAAATATTGAAAAAATTCTGAAAAACTTCCTTCTTAGTGAAATAATAGATTTTTTGTAAAAGGTGCCTATATAGGTATGGTACCTATATAGGTAGGTGGTAAGGTGGTAGATAGAGGTATATGAAAATCTTGAATATTTCGTGCTGCGCGATCAAAATATGCACATTATACTAATAATACCTACCTAGCCACCAACCAAGCAACCAACCAACCACCTACATACCTACCTATAAGTTAGTTTTGTGTGTTGTGTACACACAAAATAACAAATAACAAACAACAGTACCTACTATGGACTAAATTAATCTAACCCGGGTCTAAAATCCATATTTTTAGTCGCAGAATAATGTCTATCGACGCGGAAAACACAACATTTTTGGGTATTGCATATTTCATTAGGTTCATTTCATTAGGTATTAGGTATGTAAAATTCGAAATTAATTTGAAAAAAAAACGAAAAAAAGTGGAAAATTTGTTCGGAAGGTACCAGACTCGGTGTCTTTAGAACCCCCGATATGGGGTTATTCCAGGGACCCAGTTATTCAATCGTCAAGCAGTAGTGTGCAAAACATCACTGTGTTCCGGATTGAAGGGCAATGTTTCCAGCGTAATTATTGGGCACAGAGATTTAACATCTAATATCTCAGAGTAATGAGCGCAGTGCATTGCCGCGCATGGTTTTGAACTGTTGAGGTTCAAAATTCTGGGTGGCACTGAACTGTTATGAGCAAGCGTGAAGCTTAACATCAGCTGAGTAACTTGCTCGTCTCGTCACCAAATAACAAAAAAAAAAACTTACATGCTCACACACTTACACACGAACTTTCGCATTTTAAATATTTGTGCGACAATATTAGGTTTATTAGTAGATATATACTTTTATAAGTTTCGTTACTAATTTTGGATAAGTTTGTCAAGAAACCCACAGCAAAAATTAAAATAAATAGTATTCTCGAAATTAAATTATAAAAAATAATACTACCTAATTTTAGGGGTTCGAACCCAGAACCTCACGAGCGCGACCTAATCAAACTGATGACTTCGGCCACCGAGACGATATACAGAGCAACGAAATTTCGTATTTGCTTGTAACCGTTTTGAATTCGCATGTGTGCGTAATGTTCATGCGTGCATACAGGCGTTGAACATTATTTGAATTTTCAGTCGAGTGCAGCTATTAATGGGCTCTATTATTTTTGAGATGTGTTTATAACAATAGTAAGAGGTCGCAAAGTGAATTAAAACTGGGGCAGATTACCTCAATTGAGTTTTCAACGACAGCGCCATCTCTTGGCGCCTACCTACCTAGCGGACTCAAATGAAGCACCTTAAAATCTTTTGAATTTGGGCATTTTGTAATCAGAAATAACATTGATTATTAGAGGCAAGTCACTTTTACAAATTTAACTATGTTTACATTTAAATTAGGCAAACTAATCAATAATTTAAACAATTTGATGATATTGTGACAGGTAGGTATGTTGCTTACTAATGATACTAATGAAATGATTACTAATTAATCCTCATTTTTCCGTGTAACATCCGTGAATTTCATTGACAAATATTCACTTAATCTGTAGAACGGATTGAAATAAGACTTTCTGACCATATGACTTTTTTTTTTTACTTTATGATGTTTTGGATTTTAAACCATTTAACATTTAGATTTGACTTTTTGAACCTAGACGATTAGCCGTTTGCTATTTAACCTTTTAAAATTTCAATACGTACCCCAATTTTTTTTAGGGTGTAAATTTGCCTATGGTTCTTCGACGAATACCCTCGTTCCGGATTTTATCGCGCATAGAAATTCGGAGCATAGCTCTCTCCATTGCCCGCTGTGCGACTCCGAGTTTCTCCAAAAGACCAGCCGTCAAGGACCACGTTCAGTTCCATATATATAATCACTGTCAACACACATTGGTTGAAGACCCTTGTCTTCAGCCACTGCGTGATGTTGGACAAAAAATATCTCGCAATTTCCCGAGGGTTAACTGCATTGGAGTAATTTAAAAAAAAGAAAAGAAAAAAGTGTGCGAGCGAGAGAGAACGAACAATATGTTTCCTGCTTTTAAGTATGTACATTGGTGGACAGCAGAATTCAGAAATCAGAAATATTTATTGGCCATAAATAACATTGAATATTACAGGCGAGTCACTTTTACAAATCAAACTATGTTAATTTCTCGTGTGCAGATGGTTAAGGGTCTTTGTTTCCTCTTCTTTTAAACATTATAACTTCGTCTGATCTGACCTGACGTCTGATTCAATGAAGGGCTCGTTCAGGGGCTGGAGACGAACGGAACTAACATGAGAGGACACAGGGCGGGGGCTCGCAGTGACACTCGCGCGTGCGCCAGCCGTTACATTCAGTCAAACTCCGTTACTTGAATACCTATATATTAACCATAAAAATCCACTTAATAATACTTTACAGTCAAGTTAATGTCAATATCTTATATAGACAGAAATTCGCTAGCGCAGGACCGGCACGTCGCCCTCGCCGGGGGGCCGCGGCGGCGTCCAGTCCAGCACGAGCTTGCCGCGCGCGCCGCCCGCGCCCGCGCGCTCGTACGCCGCGCCGCCCTCCCACCACGGGAACACGCGCTCCACCACCACGCGGTACTGCAACACACAGGCACGCGTCAGCACGCGTCGGCGAGCACGCGCAAGGCGGCCTCGGCCTCCGCGCTTACCCGGCCGCGCTCCGCCAGCCGGCGCACCTCCTCCAGGTCGGGCGCGCGCGGCGCGAAGTACGCCCACCGCACGTGCGGCGGACACGCGCCCCCCGCCGGCCCCGGCGCGCCCTGCGCCGCCGCCGCGCGCCAGCCCTGCGCCAGCAGGCGCGCGGCGGCCGCCGCCGCGCCCGCCGCCAGCCCGCGCGCCTCCGTCTCGCGCAGCAGCGGCGTCGTCAGCGTCACGTACCGCGCGAACCGCCAGCGGCGCGCCGCCGCGTGCTCGCCGCCCAGCCCCGCGCAGTCCAGGACCGCGCAGTACCTGCGCACGCATCATGCACTCGCGTCATGCCGAGACCGCCCCCGCGCCCCGCGCCCCGCGCCCCACCGCCTGTACACTCACGGGCCGCCCTCCTCGAGCCGCTGCCCGTACTCGGGCGCGTGCCGGTCGAGCGCGCGCGCGGCGCCCAGCTCGAGCGCCAGCGGCGCCTGCTCGCCGGCGCAGCCCACCGTCACGTGCGCGCCTCGCGCCGCCAGCAGCTGCACGGCCGCCTGACCCACTCCGCCCAGCCCCAGCACGAGCGCACGTCGCACGCCGCCGCCGGCCGCGCGCAAAGCCGCGCACGCCGTCAGCGCCGCGTACGGCGCGCCGCCGCACGCCGCGTCCGACAGAGCCGCCGGCGCCTCGCCCGCCTGCAACGAACAAGCCACGGCTCCGGTCACCGCCGGCTCGTGCGCCGGACGGCGGACGGCCACCGGACCCACTCACCCAGGCGTCGCGCACGAGCACGTACTGCGCGTGAGCGCCGGCGCGGTGCGGCGGCACCACGCCCCAGACGCGCGCGCCGCGCCGCAGCCGCGCCGCGGGCCCGGCGCGCTCCACCGTGCCGAGGAACTCGCGCCCGCACACGAGCGGCAGTTCGACCCCGTCGGCGCCGTCGAGCGCCCGCAGCGCGTTGAGCGCGCGCGCGCCGTACCCGCGCGTCATGGCGGCGTCGAGCGGGTTGAGGCCGGCGGCGCGCACGCGCACCAGCAGCTCGTCGGGCGCGCGGAGCGCCGGCACGCGCGCCGCCTCGAGCCGCAGCTCGGCCGCGCCGCCGTAAGCGTGCAGCCGCCAGGCCGCCATGCGGCCGGTCCCCGCGCTCCTCGCCGCCGGTATCATGCCGCGACCGCACTCAACTGTTCTCTCACCGAATGGGACCAGATCACATCTCTGTAAATGTGTAAACATAAACCTATCATATATCGATTCAAGATTTCCAGGATGTGGAAAGACAACATGGGGATCAGGCATTTCGATGCTATCATCACAACAAAAAAAAAGAGGCAGCAAAAGTTCTGAGGGAGAAAATCTAGACCCGGAATTCTAAAGCACTTAAGTCCGGCAATAATTAATTATATTACCTCTTCAATATAATTATTACTAAATAAATAAATTAATTACTTAGTTAATAATTCGTCAATATTTTTTACAGGGTGGCGCTTTATTTTCGCCACTGGGCCAAAAAAATACACAAGGTAATTTATTTTTATTATTTATAAATTCTCACCTAGCAACTAGCTAAAGCGGCCAATTTGATCGGTGCCAATCAAAGTGCCAGTCATAGACAAATAAAAATAAAATAAATATATTGTATTTGTTGAGTTACGAACTTCTATTTAAATCGGACTGCACTATTTTATTGTGTATAGTCTTTTAATTTCTAAGCATTTTTTATCAGGTAGTCTCTGTTTTATGCAGTTGTTTTAATTTATTTGATATGAAACATTTTTGTAAGGGCTTGAACAAAAAACCATCTGCAGTCCAAGAAACTATTACTTGGCCTGAATTTATTAGCTTTTGAGTGTGTATTTGTTTTGTTTAAAGGAAAACATTGTTTGTTATATAAGCGATAGCCTCCGTTGGCCCGCGGGGTGTTCTTCTTATCCTATTGTTTAAATTTATTTGTATGAAAGCCTTCAAGAAAGCCTTTGGTTGTCAAAATAAAATAAAATAAAACATTCTTTCCATTTTTTCTTTAAAAATACCGGTTTTATAATTAGATTTTAAGTACCAATTTCGTTTAGTTGCGATTGGCAGCACTGAGCGTCTATCCCAGTCAATGTATCGTTTGATCCGAATGCAGGGTTCACATATATATATCAATTGATTTTTATCTTGATATTTATCAAAATTGTTTTTTTTCTGTCTTCTGACCTAAACATTTTGGAGATTAATGTTTACCCTGGCAACACCTAGTGTTGTTTCCTAAAATGGCAACCTCTTTTAAATTTGGGGAAATCCCCTTTACTTTAACTTACCAGTACGGCTAGCTTTTTATTGAAATTCAAACCTTAACTTCATATCATATAAGGTTTATTTTACGAGGTAATAAAAAATGGGAATTCCCTGGTGCTCCTAGCGTTAATAATTTTCACTTTCTAGTGACAATTTGCTTCTTTTTCTTAGCCTGGATATATATCCGACACAAGTAACAGGTATTTTTGTTCCGGTACAGATTGTGGAACCCACCCCTCATATTAATATACAATACTTAAACAAAATGCGTATGTCGAACAGACTTAAATTTTACATTTCGCCATATCGTCTCTATTTGCGCTACGTTAGTCTGTTTCAGATGACGACCGTAAGCACGGCAGTGAGTCGTCGACGACGATAATGTATTATGGCTCAAGCATAAATGCTTGTATTGCCATGTATTCTATGAAACGATAATACACATATCCTGCCCCGGTGGCTCAGTTGGTAGTGAACCTACGTTCTGTGCTTGGGGGCGTGGGTTCGATTCCCATCTAGGACAAACATTTATGTGATGAATATTTGTGTTTGTTCTATGTCTGGGTGTTAATATCTATATAAGTATGTATTTAAAAAATATCTATTTACGTATATCAGTCTTTGGCAGCCATATTACAAGCTTTGCTTAGTTTGGGGTCAAATGACCGTGTGTGCAATAATGTCCCAGATATTTATTTATTTATTTTTATATCTTTTTATTTTTACTAAAGAGTATGCATTCCAAGTTCTGTATTGATCAACCCTGAGAATAAAAAGTTTCATATATATAAAAATAAACTTTAATATCTCATTTCACCTCCTTAGGGGTGGATTTTCGAAAACCTCTTTCTTAGTGCGTGCCTACACTTTACAAACAATACATCCTCCAAATATCATGTCTTTAGGTCCAGTGGCTTAGGCTGTGCGTTGATATGTCACGTCAGTCAGGACATTTAATAAGAATAATTCAGGGGGTCTAAAACGGCCACTTTGACCAATTCATCAAAAAGCGATTCATGCTATGAATTCCTTGCAGATCATTAGCAATTCTGCTATTTTACGTAAAATGGTCAATTAATCATGTTTGTTGGATATTTTTGACTTGCCTAAAGTTTCGATTGTTATTCAACAGATCTCAAGAAGTTTGGTTAAACCTATTCGATTATTACCTTGCCACTTGCTTGCGTGCGTAACTTTTACGTGTTTAGTTGATAAACACCATTTGTTGTTCCGTTTTCTTCAAAAAAGGTAATTGTAGTATTCTATTTGAAATTAATGTTATCCAACACAAACATGAAAGAAATATTTTGTTTTTTTTTTTTTATATTTATTTGCCCATATCTGGGCAGGCTAAATCCATTAAGGCCATACCGCCTTGTCTTCCGTATTTTTTTTTCCCAATTTTTTTTTGCCTCAGTAAAGGGGTAGAGACTTTACTAGAAGCTTCTATGGAGTTTTGGAAACAACACAAAAAGTCACGTTTCACAATATTGTACTAAAACCAACTAAAAAAAAAAGAGCTAGAATTAAGTAAAAAGAGCTAGAATTGCTATCTGGTTGTCAAAATAACAAATAACAAAATGGGTAATAAATGAGGCGTTTTCAAAAAAAAAACCTGGTAATAAAAGTATCCATAGATGACGTTAGATTCAAGAAGCTTGTAGGTAAAAATGAAGTCAACACTCCTAATGAGGCGGTTTCCAAAAAAAAAAATCCTGATTATAAAAGTACCCAATAGATGGCGTTAGATGTACCTTGCGTTTTTTCTGTCACTGTCAAGACATGAAAGACAAAAAAATGTACGTGTGCCTTTTTATTTCTCGTGTTTTTTGGCTCGACATGTTTATTTAGACAATTTCAAGTAACGTAACTATGTATTTGACTTCATTTGAAATATTATAATAGTTGACACTGGCTAAATACACAACGTGTGGAGCCAAAATTTACGATTTAAAAAATAAACATAAAATATTTCGACAGAAATGACAATGACAGGTAAAACGGTAGGTCTGTTACGCCATCTAGTAAGTATTTTAGAACTACTTTTATTTTTTTTTGAGTTCGCCTCATACCTATTTAAGACAAATACCTACGTAATCTTTCTCGCTCATCTGTGGTGTGTCTGTCTCTTTCTAGTTTTTTTTTTTTAACCGGCCTCCCTTGACCTTTTGGCCGTCACTTGAATGTCAGAATCCTAGTTTTTTTTTTTTTTTTTTTCTGTCTTGGCATCGCACTCTCAGCCCGGTACACCACTTATCGGTCGTACATTCCAAGCCATACATCAGTGTTGTTCTCCGTACGGTAATTGCCGTATATAATACGTAGCGTGCCTAATTGCCGTATATGATACAGGCAATTAGGCACGCTGCGCTTCAAATATACGGCATACGACAGCACTCTTAAAGCCGTATAATATTTGTATGAAATATACGGCAATCCACGAAAGAGTTATTAAAAACTGCCATTATTAATTTTTCGTGTAACAATGCACCGAGTTCCCAAATTTCCCCGTTGAAAAACGCCCTCTATTATTACGACAAACTTGAGATGTTGAACTAATAAGGAGTTTTTGTTTACATCGTTTCACTGAGCTTAGAGGTGTTACGATAAGATAATCAAAGGTTGAAAATGTCGATACTGAGGAAGGTAAGAGAAGAAGAGATACCATTTCCAATTGAAAATGGGACATAATTTCTAACCACAATTCAAAGTCTATATGGAGACCAGTAAAAAAAAGCTAAGAATCATAATTTTATATACAAATTAATGAAAACTTAGAACTTACGGCAATTTTTTAAAAATTTTGTTGTAATATACGGCAATTTTGAGGTCTAGATACGGCAGCCCCAAAATAAAATTGGAACAATACTGCCATACATCATTGGCAGTGTTGTTCTCCATACGGCAATAGCCGTATTATACGGCTTTTAGGCATGCTGCGCTTCAAATATACGGCATACGGCAGCACTTCCAAAGCCGTATAATATTTGTATGAAATATACGGCAATCCACGGAAGAGTTATCAAAAACTGCCATTACTAATTTTTCGTCTAATGTAGCGCACCGAGTTCCCGGAATTCCCCGTTGAACAACGCTCTCTACGAATACGACAAAATTGAGATGTTGGACTAATAAGTGGTTTTTGTTTACATCGTTTCACTAAGCTTAGGTTAGTTAGCGAAGGTGTTACGATGAGTGAGCGGAGATACCTCAGAAAAATATGAAAATCAGAGGGTGATCGTCGATACTGGGGAAGATGAGAGAAGAAGAGATACCATTTTACAACTGAAAATGAGACAGAACTTTTAACCACAACTCAAAATCTATATGGAGATCAGTAAAAACAGAGTTAAATATCATAATCTTGTATACAAATTCATGAAAAATTAGAACATACGGCAATGTATTTAAATTTTGTACTGATATACGGCAATTTTCACGTTTAAATACGGTAGCCCCAAAATCGACTTGGAATAACACTGATTATTGGGCTGTACATTATCGACACCATTCAGAGAGAATGTAATACTACGTAAATGATATCAACAAAAGGTTACGAAATGAAAATTGTGAAAAACAGCTTATTAAACCTGTGCAAAAGATGTCTAAAAAACTTGCACCAATATAGTGTCCAACGTAGCATCAACGACAAGGTGCTCATTCAGCAAAACGGTTGAAGATAACCTATTATTTTAAGTTAAGATTTTTTCAATCGGTATAGTCACGAGCTAGCGGCTGGGCGTCGACTCACGGAGCGGTGGTTACAGGTGGGCGAGGCGGACGCGGGCGTGGAGGGCTCGTGGCCGCGGCGTGTGGTGTCGGGCGTGCAGCCCACCGGCACCATGCACATCGGCAACTACTTCGGCGCGGTGCGGCGTTGCGTGCGCCTGCAGGACCGCGGCGAGGACCTCACGCTCTTCATTGCCGACCTGCACTCGCTCACCACCCACCAGGTCACACTATACCGACATACAGCCCTCACTCTTCCATTCTTCTTTTTCTTAGCTAGGGTCTGCTGTAAACGCCGTCAGCAGCTTACAGAGTCCGCGTTGCTATGCTTTCTGTAAAAATGTACTGTCGTGGTGTCTTTCACATGCCGACGTCGTCTCGGTGAAGTCCATAGCTTTAGACGTCCACTACTGGACGCTTGTTGGGGGTAGACATGACCAGTAGTTCTCGAAGGAATCCTTAAAAAGGACTATTTTATTCAATTATGTTCCATCCTTATCAATCTAGTCCAGTTACAATTCAACTACTTCCTTACTTCCATCAATTTACTTACACCACAATCAAGCCGAACACTGCCAATCGTCGTCCGACGAAGCTGAACGAGCAGATAGGAAGCAGAGACGCTCCGCAGCACTACTATACTATACTACTATTATATTATACAGTTCAACGCTATGTTGTACTGAACTGAAGTCAGTTTCTGTTTCACTCAAACTTTGGCTCTGTTACTATCGCTTGAGAACGATTTTATAAGTCCCATAATTTTCGTTGTACATTGCTCACTATACAAAGAGCGTTAATAAACTTCCACATAAATAGGCAATGTACAATAAAAACACAAATGCAAAATTAAGAAATATTATAATTGAATTCTTTTGATTCATGCCAAATGTGCCCTGTTCTTCATATTCAGATATTCGAATGCCAAAAGTTTCAAGATATGAGCTTTATGTCAAGACAGTTATGACCCATTTTAATTTGTTTTTCAACAATAATTTACTTAAAATTGTAAACTATTTTGAACTGACAGCTAATTTCAATACAAATCTCGTTGCTGAAAACCATAAGTAGTTCTTTTTTAAAAATATTTTTAAAGATTATCTGTCACTCTTCTTTCGTTAGCAACAATGGACGTCGCGCAGTAAGCATTTCGTGCTATCATTTTTTATGATTATAAACGAGGGTTAACCTTCAAGGAATCTGTCAAAATTTAAAAACTGCATTTGGGGAGTTTGCTCCTGTGTTAGCAATAGTTATTTATTGATTTCGTGAATTTAAATGTGGTTGAGAAAACCTTAACGATGACTCCAAACCCGGCCGGCCTACATCTGAAGTAATTCATGAAAATGTATTCTAAAATCTTCCTGACATACACAACATGTACATGCTAAAGGACTATGCAAAAGACAGCAGGCGCCACAAGAGCCTGATTCAGCCTGCACCATCTCAAACCAACACTGCGCACCACATCCTCAGCAACCACAGATCACACTAGATACCGCATTACGAGATTCATTGTTCCTACAAAAAGTCACCTAAGTTTGAGGAAGGCGCGGGTCGTGGGGATTGCGACCAAGCGTTCTCATTGGCTATCTCAGGGATACACCTACTCGTGCCTATCATCATCATTGGCAGCTTATTCAGCCCACTGCAGAGCATAAGCCTCCTCCCTCTTTCACCAATCTACCCTGTTTTGTGCCAATCTCGTTCAGGTGTTGCCGCAAAACTTTTGGATGTCGTCACGCCATCGCTGTATCGGTCTACCAGGGCTACGCTTACCATCACGTGGCCACCATTCCGTCAGAGACCTACTCCACCTATCGTCACCACATCTAGCCAAGTGTCCTGCCCACCGCCACTTGAATTTTATTATACGGGATCCAATATCTTCCACATTGGTCCTTCTTCGGATCTCCGTATTTCGAACTCGGTCGCGTAACGTGATGCCTAACATGGTTCGCTCCAAGGCCCATTGTGCGACTCGCATTTTGTGCACAGTCTCCTTAGTGAGCGTCCATGTTTCGGCACCATACGTCATTGTGGGCAGAACGCATTGGTTATAAAGACGGGTCTTGAGGCATTGCGGCATTTTTCGGTCTCTGAGCACGTCATGTAGCTTACCAAATGCAGACCATCCCAGCTGAATGCGTCTGTTCATTTCCTTGTGCCTAAGCTCTCTGCCAAATGATAAACAGTGTCCAAGATAGGTATAGTGTGTGACTACCTCCAGTGTTTCACTACCAACCTTAATAATTGGCAGTGAAGCACAGACAACATTTGTCATCGCCATCGTTTTGGACATGTTCATCTTGAGGCCTACTCTTAGAGAAGCATCATAAAGATTTTCCAACATCACTTGGAGATCTGACACTGTTTCGCTTATGAGAATCAGGTCGTCTGCAAATCGGAGATGGGACAAGGGAATACCATTAATAGAGATGCCTTTACTCTCCCAGTCGAGTAACTTAAGGACATCCTCCAAGACTGATGTAAATAGTTTGGGTGAAATGGTATCACCTTGGCGCACGCCTCTTTTGATCGGAATTCGATCAGTGAGTGTGTGTAGCCGTACTTGCATGGACGCGGATTCGTATATGTTTCGAAGGATGTCAACATACCGTGCGTCTACTTGACGAATCGAATCCCTGGTTCTTCCTCCTCTCCTTGCGGGGTAGGTAGGGCACCGGCCTCTAGGTTGCCCTCTTTGCCGGGGCTGGGCGCCGGGGACAACAATCCCCGGGGAACTTGGAGGGTGCGTGTCCCACACCCGGCTGTGTACGGCCGGGCGGCATCACGGCATCCTCGGAGTGGTGAGCGCTGAGTGCTTCACACCGGCGCATGCGGGGCGGATACGCCCTCCTGCTCTTTCTCACTCGGTCCGAGTGAGATGGCGAAGGGCGGAGCGGGCTCTCACGCCCTGCAGCTGACCGGTGTGGATGGTGATGAGGGTACAAGATCGTAATGTCTTAAACACCCTCGGTGACGCGGCTGCGTCATGGGCCACTGGCGACAGGACCAGAGGCGAAGGGGCGGGTGGCCTCAAGCTCGCAAATGGAGCGAGGCCTCCCGCGGGTCGCCGTAGTCAGCCCGTGTGTCGGGCGAGACGGCGGGTTGAATTATCTGGTGGTTGATGTTGCGCCCCGCTTCCCGGCTGCGTACATGCGCGGCGGGGCATGCGGGGCGATGGTGGTAGTGGTGATGGGGGCCCGGGGAATACTCGACCCGGGCCCAGGCAGGTTGCAACTCCGCACCCCGATGTGAGCGGGTCTCACTGGCAGACGGTGCGGGGAGGGTGGGTCAATCCGGTGGAGGTGAGGTCGATCCTGTTGGCCTGCCCGAGGCCCGCCGTCAATCCGGGGGTCCGCGTGCAGCTCGGCTCCCCAAGCGGAGCTGGCACTGCAGGACACCATCCGGAGACTGCTGGGCGCGAGCTGGGGGCGTCGCGGGCTGGAAGCGCCCGGAGTCTAGCTCACGGGCGTTGAAAATCCGGTAGTTCATCGAGACGGGCCGCGACCATCTCGAAGTGCAGTGACATCGCCGGCCACGAGGCTCGGCCGCCAATCGACGCGAGTCTTACACGGGCGACGGCGATGTGAGAATGCGGGTAGTTGGGAAAGTAGTTTCCCAACTACGGGTGGTGTGGTACGGTCCGTTCGGAGTGGAGTCTCGTCAGGTGTGGTGCGGGGAGGAGATAACTCGACTCCCCGTGGTGTCGGGTCCATTGTTCATCGTCACGGATCGCAACCGTGACGGGGCGCAGTGGCATCACCGACCGGACGCTCGGCCGCCAGTCGACGCGAGTCTTATACATGGGCCGGCGATGTAAAATGCGGGTAGTTGGGGAAAAGTTTTCCCCAACTGCAGGTGGTTGGTTTGATCCGTGCGGGCTGGTCATGTCAGGTGGTGTGTGGGGGGAGATACTCGACCCCCACGTTGTCAGGGCTGGTGTTGGTGCGCGCCCGCGCTCTCGAACCGACGGCCGAGGGGGCGCCGAAGGGTGTGCCGCACGCGGATTAGTCTCCGCGGCAGCGAGCCCTGCGGTCCCGTCGCTGATTCGGTGAGTGCGCGGGGTGCAGCACTACGTCGTGCTGTAGGCTCGGCCGCGGTGTCGACGCGAGTCTTACTCGCAGACACGACGGGAAGTGAGGGTAGTTGGAAATATTATTTCCAACTACGGGTAGGTCGGGCTGATGATGGATGCACACTCGAGTGCCTCGCCTATGCTCCGCCGCGCCAACGGCGACACAGGGCCAGTCGGGTGAGATCACCGGTGAAGGCCCAACTAGCCCGACCAGCACAGGAGGCGCGAGTCGAGCTCCGGCGTCGGCATGTCGGTGTGCTTCAGTGGTTGTCCAAGGCGGCAGCGGCGTGTCTGTCTATACCCGAGACGGAGTGCCAGGACCGCACGGGCGGGCGCCGTGGTGTGGCGCCACTGTAGTGCGTGTTCGTGCGGCGGGGGGGGAGCGACGCGAACGGAGTCCCCCCCCCCGCTGAAGACGGGGTACAGTGGCTGTAGACGCGGGCCGGCAGTCCGAGGCTACGAAGCACTCGACGACTGGGCAGACACCGAGTCCGTCTACTTGACTTATAATAATTCAAAAATAAACAACAAACAAACAAATTGAAACAAATTTTTCACATTTATAATATTAGTTGAAGTGTGATCACAATTAACTTGTATGTTTTAAGCTCGCGTACTAAATTTTGATTCAATAATTTTTTTTTAGTTCTCTTCTGAAGAGATGAGTCTCTGGTCATAAAATATTCTGTAATGAAAACATCGAAACAACTCAGTAGGTATCTTCAGAGACGCCGCACCGGCCGCGCGCCATCTAGCCGCATAGAAGCGCTACAGTTCGATAGTAGAGCAGCGCGCGGCCCGTAGATGGCGCTCGTGCGGCGCCTAAATGCCCAATTTAATTTTGCATTACCCAGCGCCTTAAAAAGTGTATCTAATGGTCCAATCCACTAACATTTTGTTCACCTACAGCTCCTGAAAGTGCTGAAGTGATTTTCCAGTCAAATGCAAGTCAATCCTACTATTGCGTTTACGAGGATAGCCCTTCCGCGATGTTTTGGCCCATTCGATATTTGAAATTGTATAGCTGTGCGTGCAATAGGGAGTGTTAGTAAATTTTCCTAACTTTTTGGTGAAATTTGCGTCTCGGGGGTAATCTGTTATCACCCCCTGAATCTTAACAAAATCTTTTATGTTTAGTGGCAATGGCTTGGATAAGCCATAATCTATGCCGCTATGTTTATTTTTCAAAATTTTAAAAACTTCAAAACGAAAAATAAAATGTTTATGGTATTTTAATAACAACACTACTTTTCTTCGTCGTATTTTCGACGCAAAAAAATTGACACTAGAATTAAGAAGATTGAATTAAGTGTCTAGGTGGAACAACGAAGATATTGCGAAATTAAAAAAAAAAAAAGATACAAGAATAGTTTTCCACGATATAGATCAGACTACGCTTTTTGTATGGACAAGACTCAATACTCAATCATTTATTGCGACTTATGTGGATACATGCAGGTCTTAAATGACCCATATAACCAAGTGTCATACAAACTGCGAGCTTCGGAATCTTCGAATAGACCGTATCGCAACCCGTGGCTGCAGCAGGAGAATTAGTGTAAAGCATGTTCCAAGGCATTGCGAAGCCAGATGAAACTAGAAATCGCTATCGGATTGTATAAGGCAGCTTCTGCATTATCCCCGACACCACGACTATTTCTCATCAACACTGTCGTTTAAGCCTCTATAGCAACTGAGACAGCGGCCCCGATCCTTGTTCCGGTATTTCAAGGAGTCGGATTGGCTCGTGTAGATGCTGTCACTGGGAAATACACAATAAACCCCATGCGGGACGACAGTGCAGGACTAACTTCCATCTCGAATAAGTAGTAAGCGAGCAGTGCGATTCGACGCACGCGAGTGCCGTGCTGATCTACCGATCCCGCTTGCCTTCGCGCTGCGCCGCCCGCGCTCGCCGGGCTTGTCCATGCGCGACGACCTTATATTTTGGCAACCTTTCGGCCGCTTTTGCTCATATTCGAAATTTTTGTTTGTACAATTGAGTACCGAATGTTTTTGCCAAATATCAATGTCGACCGGTAGATGGCGCCGCAGCAAACGTCCTCCCTTATCAAACGTCTTCATATTTTTTCGCAATCGCGCGCTCTTGCTCACTTTCGCGTGTCCGGCGTCTCGTTCTCGGAGCGGCGATCCACCGGCGGGCGGCGGACGAGGCGGCTCGGCGACGTCGCCTAGGTATACATCGGTGGCGTAGCACGCGTGTTGTGGTTGCAATAAAGTGTAAAGTGTTTTTGTTTTCGCTTAAAGGACACGGATGGGTAAAAGAAAAAAATATTTTTATTTATAAATGATATTATATTTATAATGATATATCAAAATGTGCTTTAAAAAAAAAGGGCTACTCTAGCCCTTACGTGATGTGTTGTATAAGTACAGGATCACATATTGTTTTTATTGTGATCCCAGCGAGTGTATTCATGTCCAAATTTAAAAACATGTAGAGTTTACCTGTTACTGGGGTGTTACATAGGTCCTAATGTATTATCATGTTTATTATTAGTTGATTAATTGTTTCATCCTGTTGGTAAACCAATAAAAAAAAAAAAAAAAAAAAAAAAAAAAAAAACTGAATATTTGTGTACTGTGCACCAGTGCTGCCAGATCAGGAAATTGAAAATGCGGTAGCAATGCTCCAAAAAAAAAAAAAGCAGATTTTGTAGTTTAGGTTTAAATCGGTAGGATGACGCACACGGTTTAGGCATTGTTTTGATACTCTTCGATGAACACATCGATAGCATGATAAACAGGCATCGAGAGCACTCGGTTTTGCGTTGCGCTTGCGACTTACGACCGAAGTCATGAACATTTTCCAATTAGTAATCTTGTAAAATTAAATGCACAAATAAAAATATGACTCATTTTTTTTATAAACTGTGATGTTATTTCGTCGAATATAAAGAGTCGTCGCGCTTTGTACATTTAACGGCAGCGGTCGTTCGCCCGATCGCGTGTGCAGGAGGGCGAGGCGCTGCGCCGGCGCGTGCTGGACACGGCGGCGCTGCTGCTGGCGGCCGGCGTCGACCCCGAGCGCGCGGCGCTGTTCGCGCAGAGCGCCGTGCCGCGGCACGCCGAGCTGTGCTGGCTGCTGGCGTGCCTCGCCACGCAGGCGCGCCTGCAGCACCTGCCGCAGTACCGCGAGCGCGCGGCCGCCTCGCGCGACGTGCCGCTCGGCCTGCTGCTCTACCCCGTGCTGCAGGCGGCCGACGTGCTCGTCTACGGCGGCACGCACGTGCCCGTCGGCCGCGACCAGCTGCAGCACCTGCAGCTCGCCGCGCACCTCGCGCGCGCCTTCGCCCGCCGCTTCGGGCCCGCCTTCCCCGCGCCGCGGCCGCTGCTCGCAGGTGCCTACGCTCCCGGCGCCCCCCTCCCGCCGCCGCCGCCGCCGCCCGATCGCTCACCGCCCCTCTCTCTCTCTCTCTCGGCAGACGACGGCAGCGACCGGCTGCTGAGCCTGCGCGACCCCGCCAGGAAGATGTCCAAGTCGGACTCGGACCCCAAGTCGCGCATCCTGCTGACCGACACCGACGACGAGATCGGACTCAAGATCCGCAAGGCGGTGACGGACTTCACGCCGCGGGTGACGTACGAGCCGCGGGCGCGGCCCGCCGTCGCCAACCTGGTGGCGGTGCACTGCCTGGCGGCGGACATGCTGCCCGAGGAGGCGGTGGCGGAGGCCGAGGGGCTCACGACGGCGCAGTACAAGCGCGTGGTGGCGGAGGCGCTGTGCGCGCACCTGGCGCCGATGCGCGCGCGCTACGCGCGATACCGCGCGCGCGAGCCGCTGCTGCGCGACGTGCTGCGGCACGGCGCGGCGCGCGCGCGTGCCCGCGCCGATGAGACGTACGCGCGCGCCGCCGCGCTGGCCGGCCTGCGCTAGCGCGGCGGGCGGCGGGCGGCGCTAGCGCGGCGGGCGGCACGCGGCGCGCGGCGCGCTACAGGCGGTGGTGGTGCAGCGGCGCGAGGTGCTCCGCCGCGTGGTGCGCAGGCGCGCGCTCGCGCACCAGCGCCACCAGCTCGCGGAGCAGCTCCACGGCCTGCGGACGGACGCCGCGTCAGGGACCGACTCGCCTTCCTCTCCTCTCCTCGTCGCTAGCGAGAGGAGAGGACGGGAAGGCGATTCTTTGTTTAATTCGTAGCGATAAATAAGTTTAGTGCAGAAATGCAATCAATTTATAGCGGGTCCCGCTGTATTCGTATTACACCCGGCCGGACTCGTCTCGAGTCGACTGTCGGTATGGTTACCGGGGTCCTGTCCGTAGGCGACGGTGAGCGCTTACCATCGGGCGGTCGTAATACTCGTCCGCTTGTAATACTTTTTTTGAACATCATACAGAGTGATTTTCTCTCGTAGCCCAATCGAGTTACTTTGTCCGGAGGACACGGTCGTAATCCGGACATAATTGATAATTTAAATATAAAATAGTGGTCGATATCATTTGCTGACGCAAGATGAGGGTACAATAAATTTAACCAGCCTGGAGGTACGACACATTTAAAAAAAAAAACTTGTAACTCGGCAGAAAAACATACAAACGAACTGATCTTTATATCACCAAAAGCTATTATTTTGGACTATAAATGAACATTTAATTAATAAAAACGTAGTTGCATTAACTTCAAAAATTTAAATGTATTTTTAATTGTTTTGTGCGTAACCTAAAAAAATAATTATGAGTTTTTAATTGAAATGTATATATTTCAGATATTATTTATTATTATTTACTATTATTTAGCCGTAGTAATTAAAACGGCAATAACCGTTAAGCCAAAATTAGGTACAGACAGTTTTTAGTTTAAGCAACCTAAATATAATTTTATGGAACTAGATGCATAATATTAAACAAGTTGAACGATAAAAAGATATTTTTAAACGAATTATTTTGTTTTTATGAAAACCATCTTCCGCGCAGGAAGATCGCGGGAGTGAGGGCGGCGGCGCGGCCGGCACGTGACGCACGCGACACGCGACACGCGACGCGCCGCTCTGTCTGCCCCCGCCCGGCGTACGCAGCCGCGTGTTTCCATTGTATACAAGGCTAGTACGCAATAATCGCGTATACTTTGAAATCTAAATCTCAAAAAAGCTCGTAATGTGTAAGAATGGAAACAAAAAGAAATGTAAGACTTCCTTCCCAAACAAAATGTTCCTTGATGGTACAGTTGCTTCTTCCCCCAAGGAAATATGCGAGCTGTTCAAAATTCATTTTTCTTCTGTTTACTTGCCAAAATCCAGTATCCCTTTCAATACAGTTAATTTGGAGCAAAGTACTAATATACTTTCTCATGTCACTTTTACTAAATCTTCGGTCCAACAAGCCTTAAAGAGACTTGACCCTACCAAGGGTGCCGGTCCTGACCTCATCCCACCATACTTTATTAGTAAATGTGCTGACTCATTATGCATTCCGTTGAGTTTGATTTACAATAAGTCAATGTCTTCAGGTGTATTCCCTTCAGCATGGAAGATTGCAAATGTCATCCCAATTCCAAAATCTTCGAAGTTAAATAATATCAAAGAATATAGACCGATTTCAATTTTAACATGTTTTGCAAAAGTAATGGAAAGCTTGATTTGTCCGATTCTATCGTTCCACCTTAAACATCTATTAATTGATCAACAACATGGTTTCCAAAAGGGAAAGTCCACTCTGTCCAACTTGCTATTATATAGCGAGCACTTATCAACCCTAGTTGATCAAGGTAAGCAGGTCGATGTTGTATATACTGATATAAGTAAAGCATTCGACAGAGTGGACCATGAAATCCTGATTGACAAACTTTCCGCACTCGGCGTGAGTGGACGTTTGTTGGACTGGCTCCGTAGCTATTTGACTGATAGGTATCAAAAAGTCGTAATATGCGGCCATGAATCTGAAGCGTTTCTGGTTCCTTCAGGAGTCCCCCAGGGCTCTCATGCAGGTCCGATACTTTTTTTGTCCTTCATAAATGATCTCTCTAGAATCTTCGAGTTTGTCAAGTTTTCACTATTTGCCGATGATTTGAAAATTTATCAAAAGATTGACAATGTTAGTGATTCGCAGAAAATGCAGAAGGATCTTGATAACCTTAACTCGTGGTGCCAGTTGAACAGACTGCCTCTTAACACAGCTAAATGCAAACACATTAAAATTACTAAGAAACGCATTATTACTCCTAGTAAGTATGTGTTGAATGGAACCACACTGGAGGAAGTGGATGTAATAAGGGATCTGGGTGTCATTTATGATAAAAATCTGTCTTTTAAACCTCATTACAATGCTATAATAAAAAAGGCTAGTAGAGCCTTGGGTTTCATTTGGCGTAATAGCAGGAAATTCAAGAACCCCATAGTCAAAATTACACTTTATAAGTCTCTAGTTCGCAGCCACTTGGAATATTGTCCTAGTATTTGGAGCCCTCACCATAAATGCCACAGAAAAAACATTGAAAGAATACAAAAGCGCTTCTTGCGTTTCTTGACCAGATCTCTGGGCAAGAGAGGTGAGCTTACTTGCTACGATGACAGACTGGAATATTTTAAACTGCAAAGACTGGCCGATAGACGTCGTGTAGCTGATGCTATTACCCTGTACAAAATTCTAAACGGTTATATGCATACCCCTGAGATTCTTAACTCTATTAAATTTTTAATTCCGCGCCCTGGCCATCGCCTCCACAAACTTAAATACAAGTTCTTCTCCGTTCAAAAACGTAGAACTGTAATGGGCGAATACAGCCCGTTAACAAGAATGTTGAGATCTGCTAACTGGCTTTGGTCAGAGCACGGAATTGACTTCTTTATGGATTCCCTCCCTAAGTTTAAAAAAAGGGCTACTCTAGCCCTTACGTGATGTGTTGTATAAGTACAGGATCACATATTGTTTGTATTGTGATCCCAGCGAGTGTATTCATGTCCAAATTTAAAAACATGCAGAGTTTACCTGTTACTGGGGTGTTACATAGGTCCTAATGTATTATCATGTTTATTATTAGTTGATTAATTGTTTCATCCTGTTGGTAAACCAATAAATAAAAAAAATAAAAAATGGCCACATTACGACCTTTTTTTTGTGTAATAATGACCAATGCTATTGTGCGTACTCCTAGCGGAAAAGTCTCGAATTTCAGGATTTGAATGATGTAGATATTTAGTGCATGACGTCGTGTAAATGTGTATGGTAAATTTAAATTTGTGCATCCAGCAGTTTTTGAGATATTTGAGAAAAAATACTTGTAGCCAGAAGAACGCTCCGTCATTTTGGCTGGATATCCTAAACAGTAAGGTGCACAGTTATATTTTTTTTACACATGTTGCTATTAATTCAAGTTCAATTTATTTTTGCCATAGGAACACACTTACACGGTACACTCAGCCACGTCAAGATTACATAGGTAAAATTATTTCATCGTAAATATTACAATTTAAAATTAAATGCAGCAGTGAAGCAGTGAGCCTTTGTGAATTTGTTTGTAATGTTTGTTAAGACAGAATTCGAAGAAAACCTACCGTTTGGGAGAAAAAAAAATCGTAGGTAAATAGGTGTGTGCGTTCATTTTGAAGAAAAAAGATCCACTAGGAGAACGTTCTCCTGGTTGAAAGTGTTTTTCGCAAATATCTCAATAACGGCTGGACGCGCAAATTTGAAATTGCCATACACATTTACACGGCCTCATGCACTAATTAATTATCTACATCATTCAAATCCTGAAATTCGACACTTTTCCGCTAGGAGTACGCACACTGATAATGTGGTCATTATTTTGACAACCTTCTTTGAGCAAAGTCGGCCTCGCCGCGCTACTCGAATAGGCGCCAGCAAAGTTGTGTGGAATTTTATTACTGGCGTGTTGTAGCGGCCAGCAATTTCCTATGAAAATACATAATTGTAGTTTTGTTGCAAAAGACTGTCGTACTTCTTTATTTTATTTTTCCTTTTTATTATATATATACTGTTATAGCTCTCATAAATTTAATATATGTTACTTGAAATGTGTCATTCCATCTGCCACTTGTGAAAACTGATAAGGCTTGTTTTATTTACGACAATTTTGCGCAATGGAAAATCGACAAATTTATAATTTGAATTTGAACTCCTACTAAGATGGTTTTATTTAAATTACTCGTATTGTTTGAGTAAAGCACTATACTTGACTTGGTCCGCAATGACGTGCCTCGAGCTAAACCTAACTACGCTCTCGGCCTTCGAGGTTGGTCAGCATTGCAGCCTATGCTGTCCGCACTGTGATGTCCTGGGCCTGCGATACGCTGCGCTTTCGGCAATCATCATCGCTGCCAGCAACACCGTCATTACAGACCGTGAAAGTAATGTACTATAATTTTGCATATTTATTTTGAGTCCTTTATAAGCTAGCCATGTAAAGCACAAAATATACATCTATTATGAATTGTAGCTAAGGCACCATTAATTTTGACACTACAATTAGATTTTCAGATTACATTACATACATATACATTATCAGCCACAAGACGTCCACTGCTGAACATAGGCCTCCCCTTAGAGCGCCACACCGACCGACAACGTGCCACTTGCATCCGCCGGTTGCCTGCGACTTTTACAATGGCGTCGGTCCACCTAGTGGGAGGCCTGCCTACGCTGCGTCTTTTGTTTCGTGGTCGCCACTCGAGAACCTTTCATCCCCACGCTTCCTCGAGTGATGTGGCTTGCCCATTGCCTCTTCAGCTTGGAAACTCTGAAAGCTATGTCCGGTGACTTTGGTTCTTCGACGAATATCCTCGTTCCGGATTTTATCGCGCAAAGAAACTCCGGGCATAGCTCTCTCCACTGCCCGCTGTGCGACTCTTGAGTTTCTGCAATTGGCCAGACTGGGCAGTGGTCAAGGACCACGTTTCAGTTCCATATATGGAAACACGTATTGGTTGAAGACCCTTGTCTTCAGCCACTGCGGGATTTTGGACGAGAAGAAATCACGCAATTTCTCGAACGCTGCCCATCCGAGTTGGATTCTTCGGGCGACCTCTTTGTCGAAGTTGGACTTATTTAACTGGACAATATGTCCAAGGTTATAATGGTCAACAAAAAAAATCACATATACAAAAATCTGGCGGAGCGTGTGAATGTGGTCCATGGTGCAAAAGCCTCGGTGATCACGGAGACATCATTTAATATTCGCTTCTTGGTCGTCATGATGAAGTCAATCTCATTTCCGGTTGAACCATCGGGATCAACCACGTCCATTTCCTGGATGGTCGCTTCTGGAAGAAGGAGTTCATCAAATATAGACTCTCCTTTTCCATCATGCCGCCCGACCGCTGGCCCATCCGATTCCCCCATAAAATTCCACTTCAACTCCGACATTCTGTGAGCCCACCTTCGCGTTCAAATCTCCCATAACAACGGTGAAGTGAGTTTTGGAGTTGCCATAATCCCCACGCTTCGCAGGCGGTTTGGGGATTGCAGCACGTTCCTCGTTCGCTAAGAGAACGCTGCTGCCCGTCTCAGTTTAAGGACATACCGGGGTCACCGGAGATATTAGATGTTAAATTTCTTTATGCCCAGTAATTACGCCGGAATCATTGCCTTTTACGGAGTAACACAATATTGCGAGTTAGGGCGTGGTACCTGCGCGACGGCCTCCGCCTGCTTCTCTGCGGCGAGTGCGCTGCGCATGGCGGCTTCGGCCAGCACCTCCTCGGTGGCGAGCAGCGGCGCCTCTCCCGGCGCGCCGCCGCCGGCGCCCTCCGAGCACATGTCCGCCTCCTGCGGCGCGTGCTTGCGCTCCTCCGAGTCCGACGCGCCGCCCCCGGCGCCGCCTCCGCTGCACCCGCTCGCTGCAACCACCCGCCCCCTTACGAGCTACTTTACGCGGGACAGATACAATTACCAGACAAGCTATTTACGCAGTGTGCGTTGCATTTTATTATTTCTATTGACGTTTAGTGAGAGAGGCCTTACTCATCTGGCCTCGCTCACTCGGCAGTTTAGATACCAGAGAGAATGGTAAGGTGCAGGCAGTCATGAGACGGGCGTGGGTACCGGTGCTCTCACGATTTCAACCTTATCTTTAAATATGATACAAAACCTTAAGCTGTCTGTTTTCCATAAAATTTCCCTGATGTTTTGATTCAAAATCAATGCAAACTTTCCTTCCAGCTTAGTTTCTTTGATTGCTGATCGATAACAGCCGTGTACTGACTGGGTGAGCAGCCTCGGGAATTTGAGGCGGAATAATTTGCCGCACGAAGCACCCTTTTTTGCACGAGGCTGCTGCGCACGGCAAGGTCGCCAATATTTTGTTTCACTCAAAATTGTAATGAGGCCAAATGCCGAAAATGCCCACGGAAACCTGGAGCCACCACTGTGTTTATACAATTCATTTACTGATATTTTATTGGTAAAAGATTATTATTATCTTGGCAGATACATACAAACATGGAATAATACTCATATTACAAAATGCTTCTTACAAACCGAGGCCTTCGACAGAACCGATAACGCTCAGCTCGGACCGTGGCACGCTCATGCTAGGCGGCGCGTGCGTTTGCTTCCGGCAAGGCGCCACAGATAGTCCCGATTAGATAGCCGAGGCAGGAAAACTAGACCGTGGAGCATGTGCTACTGCAATGCAAAGCCACAGAGTACATACGAGTAAGGTCGGGACTCCTTCAAGAATCTCGACAACAAGACTCCAATAGCATAACATCTGACGTAACAGGAGTGGAACAGGTATGCCAGCGACCCAAGGCCGTGCTTCGTTACTTTAAGGAGCTCGGCTGGTTTGGGGCTGGCAGCGGGGTTAATGCACAAAACACCCTTAGCGGGACGTCAGTGTAGGTCTTGTCACCCGCAATTAGAATTAGAATTAAATAACTGAACGAAAATAAAGGGACAGAGAGGACTTACAATTAATGTTTGTTGTGCTTTCATATGACAATTTTTGAAAGTTTTCTTAAAATTGTTCATATAGGTAGGTTAGTCATCCAAATCTGGCTGTCAGATAAAACTTACGATGGAAATTCGCTCATTGTCGTTAAAAACTAGGAAGCTTATTTTTTAGGTATTTATGTCTTGTGGGCCTGCAGCTGGAGCAGAAACTTGATAAAGATATCCTAAATAGTTGTATTATGAAAGCTTAATTGGTTGGGCTCACAGTCTCTAGCGGCGCTGTTGAATATGCTCTGCACGCGCTCCTCGGCCGTGGAGAGGTCGCCGAGCGCACCGCTCGCCGCTGCCTTCTTGCGCGCTTTGTACTTGATGTCGGCCCAGTACTGCAACACAGGGGCGCCGGGCACAGTGAGCGAGCGCGGGTCGGCCGCGGTGCGGACCGGGCGTACGGTCGCAATGACTCACCCGACACCACTTGTCCGGCGACTTGAGAGCGCCGCCGCTGTCGCCGGCCGCCGCGTTCAGCCGCTCGGCGAGCAGCCGCCACAACTTGCTGGACGTGAAGCGCGAGTAAACCGAGAGCTTGCCCGCTGCGAACTCGGGGTGCTCTTCCATAAACGACAGCAACACGTCTAGTTGTTCGGAGCTCACCCTACTCCGTGATAACACACCGCTCATCTCTATCACACATAATTGTCACGACTCACGACGAGCTCTTTCTTTTATTTTTATGGATGTTAATATGTTAACTCGGAGTTGGGATAATTTGTTTAAAAAACATTTTTAAACGTATTGGATTAAAGCAAAGATATTTATAAAGGTGAATTCTTGGGATTAAATATTGGACTCGTTTTGTTTTTGTATTTTTTTTTTTTAATGTTTTCAGCCTTTTTTTTTTTTTTGGATCTACAGGCCTCGCTACATGGCCTGACCTGACACCGTGTGAAAGGGACAGCTAGACTTGAATTTCACGGGAGCAAAAGAAACAAACTATTAAGGTTATAGCTTCTCCCTTTCGCCTAACCTGTTGGCTCTACCGACCTCTACAGCTATAACCGGACTTTGGCGAACGCAAAAGGCGTTGAGCATCTGTGCGTTGAGCCCTAAAACTATTATTACGACGCGAGGATCACTAGCGCAAGGTCTCCGACTGCGGAACGATCTCGGCTTGGGCCGTCACCCGGGAGGGGGATATCAAACTGGCCCTGGCACCCCGGAAGGGGTGTGCCCTGGGGTCCTAGCGGTTTGGTTTGTATCTGTTTGATTATTTGGAGAGAAATTAATCGATCTTCGGACACATCCTGGGATTCTTCGACCACGCCGGCGAGGTCGGTGTATGATTGTGTGCCTTTGGTAACCGGCGCCTATACCAAATACTTTCGCCGAATAGGGCCCCAGCTTTTCGGGAGCTGTCGGATCGGGGGTTATCCGTCCGCTGGTCCACTTCTATAGGTCAGGTCAGGCCTCGCTATATTGCCTGACCTGACATAGTTTGAAAGAGATGGCTATATATATATTTCTGGGGGAGTGAAAGGGAGAAGCTTTTTGACTCCACACGTTGTGTATTTAGCCAGTGTCAAGTATTGTATTTCAAGTGAAGTCAAATATTTCACTATTAAGTCATAGTCTAAGACTCTAAGTCAAGCAAAGTAAGTCACGGTCAACTCCACGTCATGCCCCAGTAAAGGTGTGGAGACTTTACTATGGGTTCCAAAAATTTTTCCTCTTCTGTGGTTTCATACGCTTAGATAAGATTGGCTATAATTGGTCCAACCAACTTAGTCACACTTTTCGCGGTCCCGCTTGCGCAACTCTCGCTATCGCATTCAGAGTTACGGGATAAGCCCACTGACCTGACATCGTGTGAAAGAGATGGCTACATATAAGTTTCTTCGAGAGCGAAAGAAAGAAGCTATAACCTTAATAGTTTGTTTCTTTTACTCCCGTGAAATTCAAGTCTAGCTGTCCCTTTCGCACGATGTCAGGTTAAGGCCTCGCTACATGGCCATGTAGTGAGGCCTTAACAGTTTGAAAGAGGCGTTTTCAAAAAAAAAAACAATAAAATAGTTCTAAAATACTTACTAGATGGCGTATTACACGTACATTGCGTAGTACATTACAATTCTGTCGAAATATTTCATGTTTATTTTTTAAATCTGAAAGTTTGGCTCCACACGTTTTGTATTTAAGTAGTCAAAAACATAGTTGACCGAGCGAAGCGAAGGTCTCAGAGTTTACAAATCGGCATTGTATGTATGTTTGTGTGTATATTTTTCCGATGATAACTTGCGAATCGTTGATCCGATCGTCATAAAATTTGGTAGGCAAGTAGTTCATTTCAATACAATTTTTAAGCTGAATCGGTTCAGGAGTTGTGAAGATATAGGGGTCGCGAGGTCTCAGTTCAGCGCGATCTACTAGTGTAGAAAAAGTACAGTAAGTATATATTATGTCACGGGTTCAATTTTCTGTTGTTAATGAGACGTTTTCCAAAAAAAAAAAAAAGTAGTTCTAAAATACTTACTAGATGGCGTAACAGACCTACCGTTTTACCTGTCATTGTCATTTTTGTCGAAATATTTTATGTTTATTTTTTTAATCGTAAATTTTGGCTCCACACGTTGTGTATTTAGCCAGTGTCAACTATTGTAATATTTCAAATGAAGTCAAATACATAGTTACGTTACTTGAAATTGTCTAAATACACATGTCGAGCCAAAAAACATGAGAAAAAAAAAAAGTACACGTACATTTTTTTGTCTTTCATGTCTTGAGAGTGACAGAAAAAACTCAAGGTACATCTAACGCCATCTATTGGGTACTTTTATAACCAGGTTTTTTTTTTTTTGTAAAACGCCTCATTAAAATTAGTCTCGGTCATAGTCCAAGTCAACCAAAGTAAGTCACGGTCAAGTCCACGTCATTCCTCAGTAAAGAGGTGGAGACTTTACTAGAGGCTTCTTGGAGTTTTGGAATCAACACGAAGAGTCACGTTTCACAATATTATACTATTCACCAACACTCGTGCACGTACACGAACACCTAATGGATAAAAATCCACCATTTTTACAAATTTACACTCGAAATAGCACAAGTTTTGGAAAATAATACAAAGACACGACAGACTTCTTCACGTTCCCGCCAAAACTCCTAAATAAAATTTTGTAATCGTGTAAATAAAAATTTGAAATGTTTCATAAATTATATCAACCAATCACGTTTACCAATACCGATTTTCGACCAATCAGGATGGAAGAATAATAGCCGACACCAAGTTCGACCAATCAGGATGCAATCAATAACGATAGGCTGCCCTTGGATAAACTGAACATTTATACCTCCCCGAGTAAAAATATTCTTTGATTTATACGCTACGCTAGTAGGCGGCGTACATGTGTATGGCAATTTTAAATTTGTGCGTGCAGCCGTTAGAGATATTTGTGAAAAACACTTTCCGCCAGGATAACGTTCCTCTAGCGGAACTTTTTTTCAAATTGAACGCACAAGATAAATAATGATGCCAATAGGTATTTAGTGCTTGACGTCGTGGAAATATGTATGGTAATTTGAAATTTGTGCATCCAGCCGTATTTAAGGAAAACACCTTTAGCCAGAAAAACGCTCTATCATTTTGGCTGGATATCCTAAACACAAAGACATAAAGGGGTAGACACCTAATCAGCAAATCAAACTATCTTGAAATAAAGTACACCAGATTGACGTACCTGTCAAATCAAATTAAGAGCTCCATACAGTTGTCATTCTCATCTCATACTGATAAAATCTCATAATAATGAGACAAAAAATGGTAAACTATACAAAAATATCATGCCAAAATTACAAGGATTCACAGGAATCAAAGAACACCACTGCCACATCCATCTTTAAGTCCTGAAATATACTTTAATAGGATATACAATTATTGAATAATGTAAACAGAATAGTCGCTATGACAACGTTTAGGGATGTCAATCGAATTTCGGTTAGTCCAAAAATCGATTATTAAATGAAAAATTTTTTTTTGATATATTATGATTGAGGATTGTTTCTTGTACTGTAAAGAAGACCGGCGACGGTCATTGACGCAGCCCTTTGATAATTTTATTTTATTCGTCGATTAGCAATTGACAATCACTTCAATCGGATTAAAACACGATTAATTGGCTGCATCATCATTATCAGCCATATAAGACATCCACTGCTGGACAAAGGCATCCCCTTAGAAAGGTACGATCAAACACGTAAATATTGAGAATGCTCCATCGCCTCTAGTTTTTTTTTTAAGAGTCTGAACGATAAGGGATTCACGTGGAATTTATTTGACTATATACTTGATCCAAAAATAATCAACGGTTTAATCGAAGTTCGTTTTTTTTTTGTCCGATTGAAGAATCTAATACGAGATCCGTTCGAATCGGTCCGTATACGATTTTTTTCTGCAAGAATTGACATCCCTAAGACAAAATGAACTGTAGTATTGCCAGTTTTTTTTGTAATTTCCCAACTTTGTTTAGGTTTCCTAGAGACTCAGATATATGTAGCTATTTTATTTTATCTTTTGATAAAAATAGTTCGGCAAAGTAGAGATGAATATTGGCGAGAACCTATAAAGGTACCTTATTATTTATTATTACCTTATCAATATTAATTTGCTTATAATACATAATTTTCATAATTTTGCCTAAAAAACGTGTCGGCGCATAATTATCAACAACAAATAGAAATGTTTCACCAATCCCTATCCAACAACTTAACTTAAAACCCTACGGAAGCCTACAATGAGCGTGTCACGATATGACACAATTGTATTGCAATTTTATTAGAAATAAAATTTTGTACCTTCCTAAGAATGTAAGAATGTAAATTTGTCTAGTGTGGTTGTGGGTTTTTGGGTCTGCAAGTAATATGCACATTCTCTTAGGTTTTCATCGTCACATTCGTGTTACTTGAGGTTGCAGAATAGTCAGGCAGTTTCAAAAAAGATAAATCCGCTAATAAGCGAAAGTTGCGTATGCGTTTACTTGCAAATTTAGAGGATTCCATTTCCATCGTAATAAATTGAAAATAAAAACTTAACATTATTTAACTTAACAATAATGTAGATGATAAAAAAAAAGTATAAGAGCCTATTTAAGAACCACTGTGATACAACCTAAATCACTCCAATCAAAATTTATTTACCCGACCAAATAGGGTACTCACTTTTTAATGGAAAGCCTCAAATGTCATGACAAAAAAGACTGTCAAAAATTATAAGCCATTTCAAAATCGTGTTTGTACGGAGACTATCCTTCTGGACCTTATTTATAAGGAGAATTCTGTGCCTAAACAGTAAGGTGCACAGGGCCTTATTTATAAGGAGAATTCTGTGGTGCACATTTATGTTTTTTTTTACACATGTTGCTATCAATTTGTGTGTAATGTTTGTTAACACAAAATTCGAAAAAAACCTATCGTTTGGAAGAAAAAAAATCGTTAGAAATATTTTAACTTTGTCCTGTTTCTTCATGAGTAAAAGTGGGAAATAGCTGTAATATGTTTCGAGCCGGTTGCAATCGAGATGGCGAAGTTGCACTTTGGGCGCGTCCGGACGCACAGTGCTGCTACCTTAATTTTTTAAGAGGGCTACAAAGGGCTAGAAATGGTATCTGGTTGTCAAATGAGGGCTAAAACAATAAAAAATAATATTTTTTCATTCTTCCAAACATCATCATAAGTACTCTAGAAAGCGTAAAAATGATAACTAAATAAATAAATTAGTAATAAATAAAAAATAAATAAACTTGCTTGCTTTAGTTATTATTCTGAGACATAGACGTAAACGCCGTATGCAGTACGTACCTAATAATCTTGTTGTTGTAGTGAATCATTTTATCAAGCACTGAAAAGGGCTAGATGGCATCTTTCGGGCTAAAGCGATGAAATACGGGTTCTACCATGATGTTTTGTCCAAGGTTCTACCTCTGTAAAAAGGGCTATATCTAGCCCGAAAAGGGCTAAGGTCACAGCACTGTCCAGACGTGGTTCGGACTACTTCGGACCATGGACGTAGTCACAGAAGAGAGAAGTAAAGGTAAAAATTTCTCCTCTTCTGTGGACGTAGTACCCAATGTAGTGAGCCACAGATAAAATCTGTGTAGTGTACGCAACCCAGAATTTATATTCTCTTTGCCAGTCGTAGTCATGGGAACGAAATAAAAATAAACAATAATTGATAAGACGTTTGCATAAGTATGAACCTATAATAAAAAGAACTCGATGAATAGGTAGTGAGTAGCGTTCATAACAAAGCATAGTAAATGTTGTAAGTAGGTAGGTACCTAGATAATAATTTAATGATATAGTTCGTAACGTAGCCAGGCGCCCACCTCGGATACCAAAATGGCAGTGTGGCTGAAGTGAATCCGCGCCGGCTAACGGCCGTGCAGTGCAGACGTGCAAGCTAGCGGTGACATGAACAGGTACGTGGTGCTGCAGCAGCTCGGCGATGGCACATATGGGTCAGTGGCGCTGGCGCAGCGGCGCGACTCCGGCGAGAAGGTCGCCATCAAGCGCATGAAGCGCAAGTACTACTCGTGGGACGAGGCCATGAGTCTACGCGAGGTAAAATCGCTGAAAAAGCTCAACCACCCGAATATCGTGAAGCTGCGCGAGGTGATACGCGAGAACGACACGCTTTACTTTGTGTTCGAGTACATGCGCGGCAACCTGTATCAGCTGATACGCGACGCCGAGCGGCCCTTCCCCGAGCCGGCCGTACGCAACGTGGCCTACCAAGTGCTGCAGGGGCTGGCGCACATGCACCGCCACGGCTTCTTCCACCGCGACCTCAAGCCCGAGAACCTGCTTTGTTGCGGGCCCGAGCTAGTGAAGATCGCGGACCTAGGGTTGGCCCGCGAGGTGCGCTCTCGGCCGCCTTACACAGACTACGTGTCGACGCGCTGGTACCGCGCGCCCGAAGTGCTGCTGCACGACACGCGTTACGGCGCGCCCATCGACCTGTGGGCCCTCGGCTGCATCCTGGCGGAGCTATACACGCGCCGGCCGCTGTTCCCCGGCAACTCGGAGATCGACCAGCTGCACCGCGTGTGCGCCGTGCTGGGCGCGCCTGACCCCGACCGCTGGCCCGAGGGGTACGCGCTGGCGGCGGCGCTGCGCTTCCGGTTCCCGGCGAGCGCCGGTGTGCCGCTGGCGCGCGCCGTGCCGCCCGCCTCGCCGCCCGCGCTCGCGCTGCTGCACCAACTGCTGCAATATGCGCCGCGCGACCGCCCCACCGCGCCGCAAGCTCTCCGGTACGTCTCCAGTCTCCACATCACGCGCCTCGAGCCTCGTTCTTATCGATCGCGTTCTCTCTTCTGTTCCAGGTTCCCATACTTCGCAGTCGGCGCTGCTTTGGCTCTGCCGCCGCCTGCGTCTCGTGCGAGGAGGTACCTAGCTTCTCCTATACCTACATAATGCTAAATTGTTTTGTCGACTCTTGACATTTATGGCACGGCACAGGAGCGGCACGGTGATGTCACCGGCGGCGGCACCATCGGCAGGCGTAGGCGCGCCACTGCCGGAACTCAGCCCGTTGCGGGCGCCGGCGGCCGCGGCCGGCTCACTGTCCTTCGCCCCCTCGCAAGTTCCTCTCCTGCACGATCGTTTCGCTGATATACTGGGGTAAATGCACTTGGCTGGAGGTCCTCACTTCGAGGGGAAGGGTACACATAAAGAACACTTTATACCACTTCTCCCCTTCGCCCTCCACCCACCCTCGACCCTCAATTCGTGCGGCCCATTTCTAATGCTAACCACGGAATTTGCCTAAACAGAAACTCTCGGAAACAGAAACATGCAGTCTTCGCATAGTTGTGTTTTATCGATCGGTGAAGGTTTCGTCTTCCGCCGCGACAAAGAATTTAATCTTGGTTAAATGAATTTTCAACTACAATTATTCAAAGAAAACAAAATACTCGTCTGCAAAATGTAGCCTGTGTCATACTGGAAGTAAAGCGAAATTCAACGACACCTTACTCATTAAAATCAGTCAAGCCCAAAGAGTAGAGAATTGGTCAATATAGGAACACACTTGCGTACACAAAAACAAAAATATTACTCTTCTTCTTGGGCAGTCGGGATTTGGACCTTCGTAATGTAAATTTATTGTTACTTCTTGATGAACTTATATAAAGGTAGCTGCTACCCGTGACTTCGTTCGTGTGGACCTAAAAAAAAAACTATGTTCGTCTCCTACCTATGCTCTACCTATGGAAAAAAAACATCCGGTTAGCCGTGATAACGCGACATAAATAAATTAATTGAACTTTTCTCAGATAGTCCTGAATAACCAAGGTATTTAGATTGCATACGTTTGTGCAGAGGCGAGGTGGTTCACGAGAGCGGCGCGGGCGAATCACCGCCTTTGCGACGCGTGGCGGGGCGCAGCGTGGTGGGGGCGGGAGGCACGCGGCCGGCCGCCGGAGCCGGCGCGCCGTGGCCGGGCGGCGGCGCGCCGCGGGCCGTCCCCGCCGCCGCCGCCGCGTACCTCGGCGCCGCGCGATACGTCGCCGGCGCTAGGATCGATACCTCCTTGTTCCGCGCGCTGCCTCTCTCCACTCACAGAGGTGAGCGCATTGCTCGATCCTATGTTTTCACAATTTTATATCTTTAAACAGAGGCGAGGAAGCTCTCTCGCAGTCCTTCCACAGCTCATACAGGCGTGGGTCCGTTTCAGAGGCGGCTGCCGTGGGCAGCGGCACCGCGCGCGTCGACTGGGCGGCCAAATACCTGCGCTGAGCACCGCTTCCTCCCCGGCGACCGACGCGTACTCATATGCATGTACCTATAACTGTACTCACAACGAGAAAACTGCTTGTGATGACATGTCTAATACTTAGTAGATTAGCACAAAGTAGATGTAATTTCCTATAGAGCTAAATAGAAAGGCCACAGGTATCTCGTGTCATATATTATGTCAGGTTGCTGCTTGAGTTTGTCTGTGTTATGCTAAGTCATAGCGTACCTGCATTTAATATTAAAGTAGCTTGTCATGAACTGCTCAACCTCGGGTGTTATCTTGAATGTCCAATGTGTGACTCCCAATAATCTGGCCGGCCTATATAAAACTATTTTTAGAAATAAAGATTTTAAGTAAGTTCTTAAGTAATCATTTACCCCTCCAACAAAAGTAAGATTCACCCGTCCCATACAAAAAGCACCAACAAGGATACCACAATGGCGACTATTGAGCTGAGCCTTTACCTGTTATTCTACTACTGTTTTCTTGAAACATACACATTTACTGCGGTGCCTATTTATATCCATCCCTTCTATGTAAAGTCTCCGCTGATTGCGCTGTTACAAGGATGGGCCGCAACTAGCGGCGCCCCATACAGCTATGTAGTGTCCCATGTACGCATCTGTTATAAGGATGGGCTGCAAAGAGCAGTGCCCCCTACAACTATGCAGTGTCGCATGTACACATCAGTTACAAGAATGGGCCGTGACGAGCCATCATCACTCGAAAAAATACAAAATATTATAACCTCAATACTATAATTATTTACACATTTAATTAGTTTCATATAAAATTTGAGAGTGATCAACGAGTGGTGTGCAGACACCATAGATGTATATACAAGGCATCATTCGTACTTGAGGTAGGACTCTGAGTCCTGATGATGTAGTGGTGCGGAAGCGGGCGCCCGGTGATGCCACGCGTCACCCGGCCAGCCCAGCAGGCGCGCACCGCCCTCCACCAGGCCCCAGGCCGGAAGGACGCGCGGCGCCGCGCCTGCTCCCGCGCTGCGGTCGCGCTTCGGAGACGCCGTCGATATGTTCACCGATACGCCTTTGATGATGTGATCCTGGCCGCAGAGCGATTGCGCCACCTCCGCCTCCAGGAAAGTGACGAAGGAGAAGGCGCGGAAGGGGCGCGGCACAAACACATCTGTCACCTGGCCGAAAGCAGCGAAGTATTCGCGCAGGTCTTCCGCCGTGAGGCTCTCGGTACAGCGGCCTACAAACACCTTGCGGTGCGCGGCCGAGCCCGCACCCGCGCGACCGTTGGGGATGCGCACGTCACACCAGCGCCCGTCGATCATGTGCCGCCGTCCGAGCGCGCGCACCTGAGCCTCATACTCGGCGAATTTGACGAAGCCGAACCCCTTCGAAAGACCAGTCTTGGCGTCGCGCTTCACCTGCACCATGAGCAACTCGCCGAATGCGGCGAAGTACTCGCGCACGGCCTCCTCGCCCGTCTTCCACGGCAGCCCAAGCACAATGAGGTCAGAGCAGCGCAGACGCGGCGTGGGCGCCGCTGGCTCTCGCGGGAACGCGCACCAATACCGATGAGCGGCCCAGCCCTCGGCCGGTGGCAATAGGCGCTCCTCAACGAACCGCAGCCCGCGCAGCCGCCCGCCCGCGCGGTACTTGAGCCCGCTGGCACCCGCGAACTGCGCCGCTACCGTGCTCAGTAGCAGCGAGCCGTCCTCCTCGGTGGGCAGCTCGATAGGCTCGTCCTGCTCGCCCTCGCTCACCGGCACGTACTGCACGGACATCGCGCGCGCCTCACCGGACCGCCGCCGAGCCGAGCTCCTGCATCACGTCGACACTATCCTCCCTAAGATTTGGCCATTTTGCATGTGGATTTTTAGCTGTTCGACCTTTTTTCTAAAAAAAGTTAATATCCAACGTTCTTACGAATCAAGTACGTACGATAACGTAACGTAACGAGATGACGTGACGTGCACCAGTTGCATGACGTTGACGTAAGAAGCTTTAGACTTTTGACGTTAAACATTACCTTTATGTTTTTATCTTATATTTTGGCACCACGCATAGTGCATTTAGCCAAATATCAGATGAAGTGAGAATGTTTTTATATCATTAAAAAACAAACTAAGCTTGAAATAGAGCCTAGTTTTTATTATACAAAGATAAGATAGTTTTTCCTCACGTTTTTGTATAGCAAGTCGCATGGTCGCAAGTTGGTTTTGGTTACGCGGACTTATAGGCGTGAAAAAATAAAAACAAATTTTCTGTTAGGAAAAATAGGTTAGGAAAAAAATGATAAAATATAATATAATAGTTAATAATAATTGACAAATATTTATAATCATTGATTTATCGATAGTTCATCAACTAAATATGGCGCGTTTTCGACCGGAGGCACCGGTTGACCTGAAGTGATCCTGTGTCCGCGCGCTCTCCGCCCTCTATCTCGAAAACGATTCACCGTATTTTTTTTTTATTAATTTTATAGAGAATTTTGTATTCTACAATATTGATAATAAATATAAATAGCAAAAAAACCATAGGAAATGAGATATTTACGAAAAAAGCGCAAAAAAACGATTTTTGTGATCTTTGACCTTGAAATTTAATAGTTGCGTACACCCTACCATATGTAGGTTTTGAGACAACTTTTGGGGTGTCAATATACAAGTATTTACAGACTTAGAGCTGGGTATCTCGAATTCCGAGGTGAACTTACTATAATTCTGTGTATAGAGTATAGTCCAGTCGACTATACTCTATACACAGAATTCTCCTTATAAATAAGGTCTTATGTCTTTGACTCTATAGTAACCTTTAGTAAAATTTACTGGGGTATGACATTGGCTTGACCGTGACATATTTTGTTTGACTTAGACTATTACTGAAACTTGTTTTAATTGATTTATTTTAAAACAATTTGTTGATATGACAATATAAAAATATTAAACAATATTAAATTAACTTAAAAATATTATATCAACTATACTATATTAACTATTTTAGTAAGTTTAAATGTAGAGTAAGTAACGTTTTGGAGTAAATTATACTGTAAAGTTGCTTAGTTTGTAAATAAAGAATGAGGAGTTTTCCAAAAAAAAAAGAAATCCTGGTTATAAAAGTACCCAATAGATGGCGTTAGATGTACCTTGAGTTTTTCTGTCACTGTCAAGGCATGAAAGACAAAAAAAAATGTACGTGTGCCTTTTTTTTTCTCGTGTTTTTGGCTCGACATGTGTATTTAGACAATTTCAAATAACGTAACTATGTATTTGACTTCATTTGAAATATTACAATAGTTGACACTGGCTAAATACACAACGTGTGGAGCCAAAATTTACGATTTAAAAAATAAACATAAAATATTTCGACAGAAATGACAATGACAGGTAAAACGGTAGGTCTGTTACGCCATCTAGTAAATATTTTAGAACTACTTTTTTTTTTGAAAACGCCTCATTGAATTGAATTATATTATAATAAAAACTTAAATATACAAAGAAAAACTAGTAACTACAAAAAACTAATAAATGAGGCGTTATCTAAAAAAACAAAACTAATAAAAGTTAAGGCCTCGCTACACGGCCTGACCTTACCTAGCATGATTTCATCCATGACGCCGGTCATGCCGCCACACGCAATAAACCGCACCTAACCGCTGTCATGGACCTGACAAAGCCTGATTTCAGTGCTGCCAGATCTGTTTTCAAACTGCACGAAATAATCTATGTTGGAATGGCCGCCGTAGCCGGCAACGATTCCCGGAGGTATGACCAACCATCAGATTCTAATCTGTCACCAGACGAGTTATTTATAAAAAACCTTAATCTACAGCTATCCTACTCGGTTCCGTCATCTAACGAGATTTTTAGTTTTTATAAAAATATTACCTATGCTTACCGTGATCTGAACACACACCAAAACTGTTTCCTGGTTGTCATATAAAACAAAATAATAGCTTAATCTACAGTTATCCAACCCAGGAAATACTTTTTAACGCTTCGTCCACCTGTGGTTCCGCGTTCCAGTTGCCGGCTCCGTCTGCGGAGGCACTTGGGAGCTCGGAAGCAACCAGAAAATTGAAATGCTTGGCACGAGTTGCCAACGTTTTCAGCATAGTTTTTTTTCGAACTTCTGCAGCGAACATCTAGAGCAAGAATTCCCAAACTATTTTGGTCAAGAGACCTCTTTTCCAAAATGAACTGATACCTCAGATCCCGATAGCCAAATTACTTAAAAAATCCTATCTCTAGTTTTTTAAAACAACAACAATGATACTTCCTACTAAAATATTAGTCATTCTTATAACAAGTTGACAACTTATACAGTATCTTGAAAGTTTCAAATAAGAATTTGTGTTAATTAATAGGGGTCGATTATTAGACCTCTTCGACCCCCAAAATCAATTTTCGTTTATGTCAACCCTTGGAACGGATATAGACCACTTTGGAATCCCTAGTCTAGAGGTTGACTATGTAACTCTCTATCCCTAGAACTCATTGCTCTGTTACTGCGTGTTGCAGAACAATCAAATAAACAAATTTTCGATTATTATTATACTAATATTATAATTCAGAAGAATATAGCCGCAGTCATATCAAGACGAATAAATCTTCGAGGTTTAAAAATGAACAAGTTCATCTCGAGTTAAAAGCTTCAGTTACGCGATTCAGAACTCCCTACATTACAACTGTTAGTCCATACAAAACATCAAAAATGAAAAAAATGGATCAGCGTTATCTGGCGAACTATGTGAAGCTACTATGTCTCTCTCTCTGGATCTTTGTCGTGTTCTCATGGCTAAACGGCTGAACATATCTTTATAAAATTTGATAAGGAGTTACTGTATATCACAAAGACAGACATAGAATACATTTTTTATGTCCACGCAAGCGAAATCGCGGGTAACAACTAATTCATAATATTTCTAGTGATAAAAATAAAATTAAATATTCCCTCTTCAACCATACCCGAGTCGATTGATAGGTAAAATAAAAAATGTCATCTTCGCTTTTCACGAAGAATTAATTTCATGTCATAACGTTTAGGCTGTAGAGGTAATATATGTACACAAACATACATAATTACACACATCCCAAAAAAATACCCTCCATCTTGAGCAGACAGGTAAAAAAACCGTTTAATTAAGTTTACGAAAATAATAAATACTTAGCTACATAACCAAGTAACTACAATACAACTATAACTTTTATGTTTTTTCATGAAATAAATAAACGCAACTACAGACTTCAATAAAAAAAAAAGAACTACACAAATCAAATTATTCTAAGGACAGAAGTTTTTTTTTTTTTTATCAAGTCAAATACAGTGCCTGCAGGATAACGGGTAAAACCTAGTGTCTATTCATGGCCTGACCTGACATCGTGCGATAGAGATGGCTATATATAAGTTTCCGGGGGAGCGAAAGGGAGAAGCTATAACCTTAATAGTTTGTTTCTTTTGCACGCGTTAAATTCAAGTCTAGCTGTCCCTTTCACACGGTGTCAGGTAAGGCCTTTACTGGGCCTATTAGGCTAGTGTCTAATAATACGCAGGTTGTAGGGTGTGTACTTATGGCCTGACCTGACAGCGTGTGAAAGGGACAGATAGATTTGAATTTTACGGGAGCAAAAGAAACAAACTATTAAGGTTATAGCTTCTCCCTTTCGCTCCCCCAGAAACTTATATATAGCCATCTCTTTCAAACGATGTCAGGTCAGGCCATGTAGCGCGACCTGTATAAAATTGGGGTGCCAGGATACATAAATACATTATTGTTAGACCTAAGCCTAATATTATGTTATAATCGTATGATGTGGTTTCACATAAATAAACAAATAATTAAGATTATCCGTTCTTTCATTTCTTCTGTCAATATTCTCTAGACATGGAACTAGCCACCATAAATCCAGAATACCTATCCAACCAAACCAAACCACACCTAACTGAATCGAGTGTGTGGGGGAGGCCTAATTTAATTATGGTCACGAGATAAAAAAGTTTTTAATGTAGATTTATCATAAAGATATCAAACCAAATCTAATAACGGAAGGTCTATGTTATTTTATTTTTAATAAAAACTCAAACGCCCTATATATGAAAACTGCACAAGAATTGTGCAGCTTTTTTTCTTACTGGCCACACTCATCTCCCATCTCCTTCATTCTATACAATCATATAATCAAGAAGCTTGTAGGTAAAAATGGAGTCTACACTCCTAATACCATGGATTTAGCATCATGTTTCGTCCATGCCTAATACCTATTAAAGTCAAATACCTAAATATTGCTTTCTTGCTCAACTGTGGTGTGTCTGTCTCTTTCTTGTTTAAGTATGGTATTTATATGTAAAAATTAAAAACTCCCGATAAATGGGTAAACTAAAATTTAACAAAACTTCACCCCCGGCATGAATCCAGCCTTAGAGTCAGGGAGAGTCACCAGCGTCCTACGCTGCGCTCGCCGCTACGCGGCCTCCATTCAAGAACTTTACAGCCCCATCGGCTCAGTTTTGCGAGCTATGTGCCTTGCCCACTGCCACTTTAACTTGCTAATCATCTATACAGACACGTTGTGTATGTAGGTAGGGTGCCGTGAGTTAAACCATATTTTGACGCAATAAGGTTCGCGGTCGCGGCTGAGTTGCACCTTACTTATACTAGTAGTTCGCGGCGAACTGAGACCTCGCGACCCCTATATCTTCACAACCCCTGGACCGATTGAGCTCATATAAAATGAACTACTTGCCTACAAAAAAAAAAAAATATATCATGAAGATCGGATCAACAGTTCGCAAGTTATCATAGGACATATATACACACAAACATACGAACATACATACAAATGCCGATTTGTCCCAGTAAACTCTGCGACTTTCGCTTCGCTCGGTCAAAAATGCGCACATAAAAATATTGACCAGCAGGGTGCTTAGCCCTCCGGGAGCCGGATAAAGTAATTAACAGATTTCTGGGTATCGGATATTGTGGCAGCACCGACGCCATATGTCAACAAGATGTAAACTGTCATGGTGGATTGTTATTGATCGACTCATATAAACAAAACAGTTTTAGGAAGTTTAAATGATAAGAATCGAAAAAAATGGTGCAAAGATGTGTAGTGCGTGGTTAAGGAAGCGAATGGCATTGAGGAACTCAAATGAAGTGACTCATATAATAATGATCGAACTTCACTTTGTAAGTTCGTTTGATCATATATTATATTACGTCACTTCATTTTTCAGATATAGTATTATGGATGGATGGATGGATGGATGGATGGATGGATGGATGGATGGATGGATGGATGGATGGATGGATGGATGGATGGATGGATGGATGGATGGATGGATGGATGGATGGATGGATGGATGGATGGATGGATGGATGGATGGATGGATGGATGGATGGATGGATGGATGGATGGATGGATGGATGGATGGATGGATGGATGGATGGATGGATGGATGGATGGATGGATGGATGGATGGATGGATGGATGGATGGATGGATGGATGGATGGATGGATGGATGGATGGATGGATGGATGGATGGATGGATGGATGGATGGATGGATGGATGGATGGATGGATGGATGGATGGATGGATGGATGGATGGATGGATGGATGGATGGATGGATGGATGGATGGATGGATGGATGGATGGATGGATGGATGGATGGATGGATGGATGGATGGATGGATGGATGGATGGATGGATGGATGGATGGATGGATGGATGGATGGATGGATGGATGGATGGATGGATGGATGGATGGATGGATGGATGGATGGATGGATGGATGGATGGATGGATGGATGGATGGATGGATGGATGGATGGATGGATGGATGGATGGATGGATGGATGGATGGATGGATGGATGGATGGATGGATGGATGGATGGATGGATGGATGGATGGATGGATGGATGGATGGATGGATGGATGGATGGATGGATGGATGGATGGATGGATGGATGGATGGATGGATGGATGGATGGATGGATGGATGGATGGATGGATGGATGGATGGATGGATGGATGGATGGATGGATGGATGGATGGATGGATGGATGGATGGATGGATGGATGGATGGATGGATGGATGGATGGATGGATGGATGGATGGATGGATGGATGGATGGATGGATGGATGGATGGATGGATGGATGGATGGATGGATGGATGGATGGATGGATGGATGGATGGATGGATGGATGGATGGATGGATGGATGGATGGATGGATGGATGGATGGATGGATGGATGGATGGATGGATGGATGGATGGATGGATGGATGGATGGATGGATGGATGGATGGATGGATGGATGGATGGATGGATGGATGGATGGATGGATGGATGGATGGATGGATGGATGGATGGATGGATGGATGGATGGATGGATGGATGGATGGATGGATGGATGGATGGATGGATGGATGGATGGATGGATGGATGGATGGATGGATGGATGGATGGATGGATGGATGGATGGATGGATGGATGGATGGATGGATGGATGGATGGATGGATGGATGGATGGATGGATGGATGGATGGATGGATGGATGGATGGATGGATGGATGGATGGATGGATGGATGGATGGATGGATGGATGGATGGATGGATGGATGGATGGATGGATGGATGGATGGATGGATGGATGGATGGATGGATGGATGGATGGATGGATGGATGGATGGATGGATGGATGGATGGATGGATGGATGGATGGATGGATGGATGGATGGATGGATGGATGGATGGATGGATGGATGGATGGATGGATGGATGGATGGATGGATGGATGGATGGATGGATGGATGGATGGATGGATGGATGGATGGATGGATGGATGGATGGATGGATGGATGGATGGATGGATGGATGGATGGATGGATGGATGGATGGATGGATGGATGGATGGATGGATGGATGGATGGATGGATGGATGGATGGATGGATGGATGGATGGATGGATGGATGGATGGATGGATGGATGGATGGATGGATGGATGGATGGATGGATGGATGGATGGATGGATGGATGGATGGATGGATGGATGGATGGATGGATGGATGGATGGATGGATGGATGGATGGATGGATGGATGGATGGATGGATGGATGGATGGATGGATGGATGGATGGATGGATGGATGGATGGATGGATGGATGGATGGATGGATGGATGGATGGATGGATGGATGGATGGATGGATGGATGGATGGATGGATGGATGGATGGATGGATGGATGGATGGATGGATGGATGGATGGATGGATGGATGGATGGATGGATGGATGGATGGATGGATGGATGGATGGATGGATGGATGGATGGATGGATGGATGGATGGATGGATGGATGGATGGATGGATGGATGGATGGATGGATGGATGGATGGATGGATGGATGGATGGATGGATGGATGGATGGATGGATGGATGGATGGATGGATGGATGGATGGATGGATGGATGGATGGATGGATGGATGGATGGATGGATGGATGGATGGATGGATGGATGGATGGATGGATGGATGGATGGATGGATGGATGGATGGATGGATGGATGGATGGATGGATGGATGGATGGATGGATGGATGGATGGATGGATGGATGGATGGATGGATGGATGGATGGATGGATGGATGGATGGATGGATGGATGGATGGATGGATGGATGGATGGATGGATGGATGGATGGATGGATGGATGGATGGATGGATGGATGGATGGATGGATGGATGGATGGATGGATGGATGGATGGATGGATGGATGGATGGATGGATGGATGGATGGATGGATGGATGGATGGATGGATGGATGGATGGATGGATGGATGGATGGATGGATGGATGGATGGATGGATGGATGGATGGATGGATGGATGGATGGATGGATGGATGGATGGATGGATGGATGGATGGATGGATGGATGGATGGATGGATGGATGGATGGATGGATGGATGGATGGATGGATGGATGGATGGATGGATGGATGGATGGATGGATGGATGGATGGATGGATGGATGGATGGATGGATGGATGGATGGATGGATGGATGGATGGATGGATGGATGGATGGATGGATGGATGGATGGATGGATGGATGGATGGATGGATGGATGGATGGATGGATGGATGGATGGATGGATGGATGGATGGATGGATGGATGGATGGATGGATGGATGGATGGATGGATGGATGGATGGATGGATGGATGGATGGATGGATGGATGGATGGATGGATGGATGGATGGATGGATGGATGGATGGATGGATGGATGGATGGATGGATGGATGGATGGATGGATGGATGGATGGATGGATGGATGGATGGATGGATGGATGGATGGATGGATGGATGGATGGATGGATGGATGGATGGATGGATGGATGGATGGATGGATGGATGGATGGATGGATGGATGGATGGATGGATGGATGGATGGATGGATGGATGGATGGATGGATGGATGGATGGATGGATGGATGGATGGATGGATGGATGGATGGATGGATGGATGGATGGATGGATGGATGGATGGATGGATGGATGGATGGATGGATGGATGGATGGATGGATGGATGGATGGATGGATGGATGGATGGATGGATGGATGGATGGATGGATGGATGGATGGATGGATGGATGGATGGATGGATGGATGGATGGATGGATGGATGGATGGATGGATGGATGGATGGATGGATGGATGGATGGATGGATGGATGGATGGATGGATGGATGGATGGATGGATGGATGGATGGATGGATGGATGGATGGATGGATGGATGGATGGATGGATGGATGGATGGATGGATGGATGGATGGATGGATGGATGGATGGATGGATGGATGGATGGATGGATGGATGGATGGATGGATGGATGGATGGATGGATGGATGGATGGATGGATGGATGGATGGATGGATGGATGGATGGATGGATGGATGGATGGATGGATGGATGGATGGATGGATGGATGGATGGATGGATGGATGGATGGATGGATGGATGGATGGATGGATGGATGGATGGATGGATGGATGGATGGATGGATGGATGGATGGATGGATGGATGGATGGATGGATGGATGGATGGATGGATGGATGGATGGATGGATGGATGGATGGATGGATGGATGGATGGATGGATGGATGGATGGATGGATGGATGGATGGATGGATGGATGGATGGATGGATGGATGGATGGATGGATGGATGGATGGATGGATGGATGGATGGATGGATGGATGGATGGATGGATGGATGGATGGATGGATGGATGGATGGATGGATGGATGGATGGATGGATGGATGGATGGATGGATGGATGGATGGATGGATGGATGGATGGATGGATGGATGGATGGATGGATGGATGGATGGATGGATGGATGGATGGATGGATGGATGGATGGATGGATGGATGGATGGATGGATGGATGGATGGATGGATGGATGGATGGATGGATGGATGGATGGATGGATGGATGGATGGATGGATGGATGGATGGATGGATGGATGGATGGATGGATGGATGGATGGATGGATGGATGGATGGATGGATGGATGGATGGATGGATGGATGGATGGATGGATGGATGGATGGATGGATGGATGGATGGATGGATGGATGGATGGATGGATGGATGGATGGATGGATGGATGGATGGATGGATGGATGGATGGATGGATGGATGGATGGATGGATGGATGGATGGATGGATGGATGGATGGATGGATGGATGGATGGATGGATGGATGGATGGATGGATGGATGGATGGATGGATGGATGGATGGATGGATGGATGGATGGATGGATGGATGGATGGATGGATGGATGGATGGATGGATGGATGGATGGATGGATGGATGGATGGATGGATGGATGGATGGATGGATGGATGGATGGATGGATGGATGGATGGATGGATGGATGGATGGATGGATGGATGGATGGATGGATGGATGGATGGATGGATGGATGGATGGATGGATGGATGGATGGATGGATGGATGGATGGATGGATGGATGGATGGATGGATGGATGGATGGATGGATGGATGGATGGATGGATGGATGGATGGATGGATGGATGGATGGATGGATGGATGGATGGATGGATGGATGGATGGATGGATGGATGGATGGATGGATGGATGGATGGATGGATGGATGGATGGATGGATGGATGGATGGATGGATGGATGGATGGATGGATGGATGGATGGATGGATGGATGGATGGATGGATGGATGGATGGATGGATGGATGGATGGATGGATGGATGGATGGATGGATGGATGGATGGATGGATGGATGGATGGATGGATGGATGGATGGATGGATGGATGGATGGATGGATGGATGGATGGATGGATGGATGGATGGATGGATGGATGGATGGATGGATGGATGGATGGATGGATGGATGGATGGATGGATGGATGGATGGATGGATGGATGGATGGATGGATGGATGGATGGATGGATGGATGGATGGATGGATGGATGGATGGATGGATGGATGGATGGATGGATGGATGGATGGATGGATGGATGGATGGATGGATGGATGGATGGATGGATGGATGGATGGATGGATGGATGGATGGATGGATGGATGGATGGATGGATGGATGGATGGATGGATGGATGGATGGATGGATGGATGGATGGATGGATGGATGGATGGATGGATGGATGGATGGATGGATGGATGGATGGATGGATGGATGGATGGATGGATGGATGGATGGATGGATGGATGGATGGATGGATGGATGGATGGATGGATGGATGGATGGATGGATGGATGGATGGATGGATGGATGGATGGATGGATGGATGGATGGATGGATGGATGGATGGATGGATGGATGGATGGATGGATGGATGGATGGATGGATGGATGGATGGATGGATGGATGGATGGATGGATGGATGGATGGATGGATGGATGGATGGATGGATGGATGGATGGATGGATGGATGGATGGATGGATGGATGGATGGATGGATGGATGGATGGATGGATGGATGGATGGATGGATGGATGGATGGATGGATGGATGGATGGATGGATGGATGGATGGATGGATGGATGGATGGATGGATGGATGGATGGATGGATGGATGGATGGATGGATGGATGGATGGATGGATGGATGGATGGATGGATGGATGGATGGATGGATGGATGGATGGATGGATGGATGGTCCGATGGTCCGGTCAGGTCAGGTCAGGTCAGGTCAGGTCAGGTCAGGTCAGGTCAGGTCAGGTCAGGTCAGGTCGCCGCACGAAACGGCTGATGGCGTCTCTATCGTCATCGGCGTAATAGATGAAGCTCCTGGAGTGCCGCGAGACTGCGACGACCGCGTGTGGGACACTATCATGCAGCTTCATTTTGCCCTGAATCTTAATCGCGATGACCGACTCGTACTTCAGTCCCTGGGCTTCGTGGATAGTAAGCGTGTGCGACCCCATGCCTCCCCCGTAACCCTGGTTGATCAGGGTCTCCTTTTCTTCTTGTGTGTAGACCAAGAAAAGGGTGTTGGGGAGGGTATTGGGTATGTTCGCACCAGTATACCTTCTCTGCTCCAAGGACTTAATACGGGGAACTGACGAATATATACCGGAGTATATTTCCCTCAGTGCGTACGCGACATCCATCGGGTTCCGATGTGTGCACAACCACTCCTGGCTGATGTTAGATACCAGGTCTGGGCGGCAGTACCTTAACTCGAAGAGATTTTCCCTGTCGATATAAGGCAGCTGATTGACATCTCCAATGAGTTCAAGTTCGCTAACACCAGACAGCCGTGAGGCCATTACGATGGCCCCAAAATGGTTCATGAGAGCCTCATCCACGATTAGGCGGATAAATTTCTCACGTTTGTTGAAACCATTTACGAGAGCAGAAGCCATGGTGCGCACTCTGGTTTTCACCAAGTCACCTATGCGGTGCGCAAGCTTCTCTCTCAGATCTTTGGCTGCTTCAGATGTTGTAGTGATGATAACGTCCTTGTCCACATCGAAGTGTCTAACCACCCAGGTAGTTTTCCCACATCCTGGAACACCATTGACCCATCGGATTTTCGGTATTTCCCAGTTTTTCCACAATGCATCGACATCAGGGCTCCCTTCGATGGATTTTGCCATTTCAAGGATCCTGTCATCTAGCATAATCTTGGTACACCGGGAGACGACTACGATGGGGTCGTTTGGTGGTATCGCGTACTTCGGGGTTCCCGTCCGTTCCGTCTCATCCCGACTCAGTGCCACAAAACCACTTTTCGCGCTGTAGGCTGCCATATACTGACCTTTAATGGTTCCCTTGATGACTTGGGAAGTTTCATTGTTGTATATGGCTGCCTCTGCCTCCTCAAGCCTCACCGTTAAGAGGCTTTCGTTTTCTAGCCTAAAGGACTGCAGGATGTTATCGCAGTTCCTGAGGTTGACTGTTCTAGTCGCCCTCGTGATGGCTAGAAACTCCAGGAGGGCGTTTCTGGCGTGGTCTGATGGCCCCGAAGCAGGGATGAAGCGGGGCGGAGAGACCTGTCCCTTGTCGGCTTTTGTTCGGGCGGCTTGCTGAAGCTGTGGTGGCGTCCTCGGAGTCACCGTTGAAGTCGGCTGATTATCTTTTGGAGCTATCCGGAACAAGCTCTGCGCGGCAGAGCTGAATGCCGTCAGGAAAGCAGAGACCTTGCCTTTGCTTCCCCCACGGCTACCACTTTGATGTGATGTGGCTTTGTCAGCAGCTGCTTTTTGCTGTGCCCTTTCGGAACCGCTGATGCTGCTTGGATTCGGAACGGGATGTCCCCAGCTATCCGTTGCAGATGGACTGCCGTGTATCGGGGTCTTGAGAAAACTCAAATTTTCTCCTCTATCCTCGTACACGACGACCTCGTGATGCTCTGAGGCCTTAGTGCAACCTAGCCGGTCTTCGACTTCTCCTTTCGAATACTCAATCATCATCGCGTCGACACTTATCACTCTGGGAGAGCAGTCTGGGTTCTCTGCCAGTTTCGAGAGGAACGAGCTCGCCTGCGTAAAAGGAGACTGGTCCGCCCACTCGAACAGTGCGATCGTTTTGTTTTTCGATCGCACTAGTCGGCATCGGTGACCTGCAGCCTCAGACACTGGCAAAGCATCGTATGTTTTCCGCTTCATGGTAACCTTAGCGGTGCTCCCGTTTAGCAGACATGCTAATCCAGGCGATAAGCGGACGCGTTTCTGGTTCCAGGCGAGGCAAAAGCCTATCCCAAATCTCTCTTTATTGTTGTCCATGAAGAGAGCCACACCGCGAATTCGGATACCCGGCACCCCTCTGTCAGCGCAGGCTAAAAGTTGTTCGATAGCTATGCTTTTCAGAAAGGTTTCTTGCATGGGAGTCGCCTTAGGAGTGGCTCCTGTAGAATGACTTGGTGTAAACTGTGTGTTTGCCATTGTGGGAGGGGATGTTTTTAGGGTGGAGTTTCTCGCGGCCGCTATTCGAAAGGACCTTTCAATGAAAGACAGAAAGTGTGGTCTGCTATCTGGATCTGTGAGGATGTCGTGTAGATCCTTCGCCACGAGCTTTCTGTCAATCTGAAATTCAAGGTCCTGCCGTGCGGAGAGGAAGCGAGGGCATTCGAGGATCACGTGCCATACCGTCTCGGGGATGTCAGAGTCGCACTCGCATCCAGGGTGTTCTATAAGCTTAAACCTGTACAAATACTCAACAATTCCTCCGTGTCCTGTCAAGGCCTGAACTTGGTAGGGAGTCAACTTCGTGGTTCTCGTCAACCGGTATGCCTTAGCAATGTCCGGGAGGAACTTCTGCGTGACTGTACCTTTGTCGGAGGTTTCGTACCGGTCTTGCCACATCCGGACTGATTCCTCGCGTATCTTTTTTTTGACGTAGGACAAGGGGATCCTTTCGTAGTCCCGGGAGGCTACGGTGAGTGCCGCTGATTTCGCGAGCTCATCAGCTCTCTCGTTACCAGCAGTTCCCACGTGCGCTCTTAACCAGAACAGGCGAACGGATCTTCCCTCCGCACTGATCTTTCCAATGTTTTCCTTTATGCACTTCACCAAGGGGTGGCTCGTTTTGTGATTTCGTAGCAGTTCGAGTGAGGATCTTGAGTCACTCAGAACACTGACCAGAGGGTCTTTGCTCGATTTTATCATTTGAGTCGCTTGGTAAAGGGCATAGAGTTCCGATTGGAAGACCGTGCATTCGGAGTGGAGCTTAAAAGTGAAGTATTTAACTTCTCTTCCTTCCTCCCACCAGGTAAGGGCAGCACCTACTTGACCCTCAATTTTGCTGCCGTCTGTGTAGATTTGGGGTCCGTCTACCTGGTTCGGAATGTTGTCGAGGAACTCGAAGTCCACAGATGTTTGTGTGGATGGGTGTGGCTGGTCCAGAAAACTGACATTCCGTTCGAGTTCCATATCCGGTAGGAGGTAATGTGGGGAGAAGCTTTTCTTCACTCTGTACAGGCTTGCAGCTTCTTGCACTCTCAGGTCTATCGGGAGTAGACCAGAGAGTGCCAGTGCTGACGTGAGAGAAACAGTACGGTATGCTCTGCATATTTTCTGGGCAAAACCTCTTTGAAGTGAATTCAGATGGGACTTATTCACTTCGAGGTCTGTTGCATGCGCCCATACGCTTGAGGCGTACATGACTATGGGTTCCACCACAGCGACGTAAATCGTTCTCGTGATCTCGCTGTTGAGTCCCCAGGTCACCTTCGCTGCACACGCTAGCTGCTTATAAATATCCGCTACCTTTTTACACTGTGCGGTTACGTGAGCTTTGAAAGTGAGCCTGCGGTCGATCACTAGACCGAGCAGTTTGACTTCCTCGACGAGGGTTAGCCGGACACCGGACATGGTCAGGTTCGGGGCAGTAAACTTCAACTGTTTTGTTAGCAGCATTGCATTGGTTTTGTGCGCTGCAAAGTTCAGTTTGTTTTTATTACCCCATTCCACAATCCTATCCAGTGTTTCGTTGGCTTTCTGCTCTAAGGTGTTTGACTGGCCTGTGAATACGAGAACGACGTCGTCCGCGAATGCTTGACAGTATACTCCCTCAGCTTCTAGCTGTTGCAGTAACGAGTCTAGGATAACGTTCCAAAAGGTTGGTCCTGCGATTGATCCTTGGACGCATCCCTTGGTAGTTTCCTTCTCGTGTGCTGCTCTGGCGTAGTTTACCTTGATGGTTCGGTCGCTGAGATACGAGCATACCATCTCGTAGAGGTTGGATGGACACCTCTTCTTCGCTAGCTGGTATTTCAGGGCGGGCCACCATGCATTATCGAAAGCGCCTTCTATGTCTAGGGAGATGAGGAGTACAATGTTCTTTCCGTGTATTCCTTCTTTAATGTGCTCTACCAAGTCATAGAGGGCGTCTTCAGTTCCTCGTTGGGGCATGAAACCGTATTGTCTCTTACTGAGTGTTGGGAGGAGATGCCATTGGAATCGACCTACCAAAAGCTTCTCGACGACTTTTCCGAGAACAGACAAAAGTCCTATTGGACGATACGACTTTGGATGTGTATAGTCGGTCTTTCCGGGTTTCCGTATAATGACCACGTGCGCCGCCTTCCACTGCTGCGGGAAGTATCGTAGCGATAGGCATTTGTTAGCCATTGCCATGAAAACTTCTCTTTCGGCTCGAATGGCTGCGGCGCAGATGTCAGCAGTAAGCCCGTCTGGTCCTGGGGCTTTTTTCGGATTCAGCGTTTGTAATACTGCCTCCAATTCTACTGACGTGAAAGATGGGTCATCTTCCGGTAGGTCCGTTGGTTTTTCTCGTGTCTGTTCTCGCAATTCTGTATGGCACGGCTGATCTGTGCTCACAGAGTCGTCGGGATAGAAGGTTCTGGCTAAAAGTTCTGCAGATAGCTGCGGGGATAGAGTGATCCCATCGGTGTCTCTCAGGAGTATGTCCTCCTGCCTTACCGAGGTTTTCCTGATCACTCTGTAGATCTTATCCCACATGCTTTCTTTCTCCTGATTAGTGCAGAACTCTTTCCAGCCTTCAGTTTGGGCTTTTTCGGCTTTCTCTTTGTACTCTTTTCTCGCAATTTGGTACTCTTCTATTACCGTTTGAATTCGATCGGTAGCGGCGTTTCTTATCCTTCTCTTTTTTCTGAGGACCTCTCTTTTGAGATCAACAAGCGTTTTCGTGTACCACGGAGGAACTGGGTTCCCCTTTCGCAGACCTGGCTTTGGGATGGAGTATTTGCAGGCTGCGTGGATACTTTCTGTATAGCTTGTGATCATATTTTCAAGGTCGCTAGGGCTTACTAATTCACTCACAGCGGTTGATGTTATGTTGCTCTCCGCGAGGGAGGTTTTTAGGTGTGACATGAAATCTGACCACTTCGCCTTCCTGGTGTTATATATGCGCGTAGTTATCGGCCTCAGGAGTTCAAGGTCCCTTGTTAAGCGCAAAGTGAAGGTGATAGCGTTATGGTCTGATGTTGTGAGACTTCTGTCTACCTGCCAACCCTCGATTTTCGCCAGAAGCGGCGCGCTGCAGGTTGTTACGTCTACTCTACTAGTGCAGTGCGTGCCTCCTCTGATGACCTCGAAAGTTGGTGTATCTCCGGTGTTGAGAATCTGCAAGCCCATTTCATTGAAGAAAGAGTGGACGGCTTCTCCTCTTTCATTTGTTATTGTACTTCCCCACCAGTGGCTCCAGGCATTCATGTCTCCGGCGACTATGAGATCTTTGGTCGCTAGTTTTTCAGTGAATGCCTTGATCCTGTCGAGGTACGGATCGATGTCTTGGTTCCCTTCCAGGTAGACGGATATCACTCCAAGTTTCAGGCCTTTGTTGACCAGTAGGACAGCTGCTTCTGTTTCCGTGACGAGCTGGGGGTCATGTATTACCTCCAGCTTGTCACCGAAGACGATAACCGCTGCTTTTACCGGTTTTTGCCTGTTTAGACTGCATTGGATTATGCGAGTTCCCGGGTATTGTTTTAGGACGCCCTTGTTCCCTACGTAGGGTTCTTGGACAAGAGCGACCGAAACTCCCCCATCCATTGCAGCCTTTAGCAACTCTGTTGTTGCTTCCTTGGAGCGATTCAGGTTTGCTTGGATGAAACGCAAACCTGTACCGCCATCCCTTCGGGGAATTGATCGTTGTACCTCTACGGTGCCCTCAGCAATACGAAATTCTTGACCGCGCTATCGCATCCCATTTTACCTTCTCTGGGCATATGCTGCTAAAAGCATTGTGCTCCAGGTCCGTACTGGGTCTCTTTGGCTGCGCGGTCGAGCAATTTATGCATCGCGGTGGCTTTTCTTCTCTCCTGGCATTGCATTGTTCCCAGGAGTGGGACCTTCCACAGTGACTGCAGAGCTCGTCCCTCTCCCGGCAGACTGTTTTCGTGTGGCCGAAACCGAGGCATTTGGTACACTGCACCAATGGAGAATGGTCATGCACAGGCCTCCTCTGGAGGCCTATGTACACCTTTCCTGCCTCGGTTAGTCTTTTGTGCAATAATGGAGAGACTTCCAGCACCGGATGGCATTCATGGAGATTGCGGGCTCTTTTCCTGTACCGCACCCTGACAGTACTCTCCTTCAGATCCACCTCCTGTAGCAAATGCTTGTTTTGTGCTAACAGGTTTTCGACTATATCTGAGTCCGTGTGATACGACAGAACGTCCCTAATGATGATTAGTGGGTTACCTGCTTTCGCGGTCTCCACCTTGAGGGATTTGTCTTGTTGGACACGACTTCGTATTAGGCAAAGGTCTTCCTTAGTACCGCAGCTTAGGATAACTTTCCTGTTCCTAGCTTTGCGTACTCGGTCGACCTTCGCTCCAGTAAGCCTCGTGTCCAACGAAACCTTAATTCTGTCGATCAATTTGTCAGCTGTTGTCGTTTCGGCGGGATCTGATGTAGACACTATCAGGGTGTGGTTGGGTTTGAGAGTAGGGGGTTTCGCTGCTGCCTTTGCGTATGTGATCTTAGAGGTGTTACCCTCTTCCGCTTGGACAAGCTCAGCACTTATGCTGAGAGCAGGTGGGGGCTGGCGAAGTTTTTCTTGCCGCATCGTCCTAAGCTCTGATGATACGGCTTCGAGACGTTCTGTTATTGGCAGCACTTGCTCCTCTATATTTATTGAGATGGGGCCGGGGGGGATGGGTTGTGTTGGTTCTTTTGTATATAATTCATTCAACATGCTCTGAATGTTTTGTATAGCGTCCGTGTTTTGGGGTGCGGGAGGTGTTGATTGGAGGTATGCCAGGGTCTCTGCACTTGTGTGAAGGATCTCAGTTGTTCTATCCTGTTCTCTCTGCAGGTCCCTTCTGAACTCATCGAGTTGCCTCTGAAGAGAGTCCACTCCGGTTTTTAAGCCAGAGTAGTCCCTCCTAATAGGTTCTAGGTCGATGTTAGGACTTACTACAAGAGAGTCTTTGGCCAGCGTTTTGATCTGACTGCTGAGATCCTTCACTGCTGCCGAGGTTTCTTTGATAAGCTGATGTGGCTCCCTCGTCTCGTAGCCCTGCCAGTTTCGTACAGCCTTTGTCTCAGTGAGCGTTTCTGAGATTTCACTTCTGGCAAGAGCCACCTCTTTCGAAAGACTTTCTGTGATTTTGGTCATTTCTTTTCTATGACCTCTTTCAGCCGACAGCAACTCCGTGGCGTGTCGCGTTCGTTCTCGTTCCAGGCTGGCGATGTGACGCTGGCGGGAGTCAGACAAGGAAAGTACTATTTCATAGAGGCTCTGGAGGCTTTCTATAGCGGTCTGTTTTGACTGCCCCGGTGGCTCAGTTGGTAGTGAACCTACCTTCTGTGTTTGGGGGCGTGGGTTCGATCCCCATCTAGGACAAACATTCATGTGATGAATATTTGTGTTTGTTCTATGTCTGGGTGTTAATATCTATATAAGTATGTATTTAAAAAATATCTATGTACGTATATCAGTCTCTGGCAGCCATATTACAAGCTTTGCTTAGTTTGGGGTCAGATGACCGTGTGTGCAAAAATGTCCCAGATATTTATTCCCAGATATTTTATTTCACGCTTTATGTTTCCTGAAGCCTCCAGTGCCTCCTTTCCCTGCTGAAACGCATCGTTGGCCACTTTCGTGGCCATGTCCATCTCGACTCCCGTCCGCTTTAAGCTGCCCGCTACCAGCATGCTGGTCCGGCCTTTCCGCACGGAAGGGGGAGTCGGGATGGACATGATCGATGCGCTGTCCGACGCCTCGTCAACGGCGAACCTCTTCGGAGGGGAGATCCCGCATTGCTCCCAGTCCTTTACCCTGTCTACCGCTGCGACATAGGCTGAAGCCGTGTCTGGTACCGACGTTGACTCCAGAACAGAGTTGTCGCTAGCTGTTTGTGGTGGCGGTAGTATATTTTCTGGGGTCGGGGAACGGCGGTTTCTCTCTCTCCGTGTCCTGGGCGGCGCGCTAGGGACTTTTGTTTCACTATCGGATTTTTTACTTATGGTCTTTTTAGCGGGTTGCGTTGGCTTCATCACCTCCGACTTGCTGGTTTTTGCCGATGTGATTTTCTTTAGTACTTTCCTGTGTAGCGAATTTGCTATCGATTTGCAGGACACCGGCGCGGAGGTGGTAGGGGTGATTTCTGAGGGGTTCGACATAATTTTTGGGACTAAATTTACACTCTAATATTCCTTTTGAAATTAGGGGGAGGGGGGAAAAAAGAGAGAGGATGAGATACTAGTGTTCCTAAATTTTGGGGTTGGGGGGGAGGGGGAGGGGCGGGGGTGTTGGAGTCGTATGAGGGGTGTGAGGACTGCGTCACTCGTCACTGTGTCGAAGGCGTGGGCCTTAGGCAATGGACTGAGGTGAGGGGGAAAAATAATATTTGAGGGGTGAGGAAAATTTGAGAGGGGAATGGGGGGGGGAGAATGGTCTCGCTATCCCGGTTCCAAAAAGTGGAAGCACGAGTGAAGTGGGACTACGGGGTCAGGAGTTCCCTCAAGGTACCTTGACGTCTGCTGATGGTCTGCAGTGGATGATGTTGTCTGGTGTTCAGCAACCTGCCTTACTCGTCGGGCGGAGTCTTCGGGTCGGCTATGGAGGCACCACGTTTGGATGACAGCGATTACCTCGTGTTAGAAGTGGTAACCGCGTGGCTTTTGAGGTTGTTTTAGGTTATAATACCTGTATTTCGGCTCCTCGTATCTTGGTCGTACTCTGACAGAATTTTCTCAACGATACGTCTTTTAACTGGTGTTCACCGGGCCTTTCTGCTTGTTATACAGGTATAAGATATTAACTGACCTCTTCAGTGTTATTCCTCTCCAAAGTCTCGACCTTCCTGCTCCTGCCCCTCTGGGACTAGAGGGCTGCCAACACGAATCCTTGCTAGTCACACACAGACGAAACTTTTCACATAACTTTTGTGCGCGTAGCTCAAAAAATTCCTATTATTTGGAATTTTCTCCACGGAGCTAATGTTGGTTCGACTGTTACTGGGCGAGTACTTGGGTTAGGTTAGGTTAGGTTAGGTTAGGTTAGGTTAGGTTAGGTTAGGTTAGGTTCCCCCCCAGTCCCCCCCAGTGGGTTCCCGCCTTGTCGCGGCGGGGGGGCTCAGTAGCCGTGGTCTTCCCCACCCACGGTGAAGCAAAGAGGAACCCGAGGTGGGGCCGCTTCTTCCGGGCGCTGTCCCTCCCAGGCCCAGTCGAAGCGGCCGGTAGGTTGCGGTGGGATCGGCGCCGCAACTGAGGTGGGCTGCAGTGTGGGGGTTCGCACTGCAGCTGAGGGATACGGGGCCGCCACCGTTGAATGGCGGTGCGGTGGGGTCGCAGGGGAAGAGGAGTGTCGGTATTACGGTGCGCCGCTCTCCCTATCCTCTGCGACCGTGAGTTGGGGAGGCTTTACGCCTCCCCGGAGGGGGTAGGCTCGCCCGGCGCCCCGGACAGTCCGGGTAGCGGCGGTGCGAGCCTTGGCGGCCTTGAGTGGCTGCGGGGCTTGGCCGGCGTCCCAGCCTTATGCTGGGTAGCGGCGGCGCAAGTCGGGGCCCTCTCACCCAACTCTCCTTGGAGAGTAGTGCTGTAGGGCCCGGGGGCCTTCTCCGCACGCCCCAGAGCTTTTATCTGGAGCGCGCGTAGAAGGCGGTCCGGACGATGTCCGGACGGAGGGGGTAGGCTCGTCCGGCGCCCTGGACATTCCGGGTAGCGGCGGTGCGAGCCTTGGCGGCCTTGAGTGGCCGCGGGACTCGGTCGGCGTCCCAGCCTTATGCTGGGTAGCGGCGACGCGAGTCGGGGGGTCTGGGGGGCGGATGTGGTGGACATCCGTCCCTTTAGTCACAGTCGTGACAGACCCCCAGGGGTGGACGACGCGCCCGGTGTTCCGGCGCGTCGTACCAAGGGGAGGGAAGGGGGTGCTTCCCGAGGCGGGTCCGCCCAGGGGCGGGCAGGCGGCGGGAGGGGGTTGCGGTGCATACTCTGCATGGTCCCGCGGCCCCCGTCCGACGTGCTGCAGCGGTGGAACACCTTTGGGTTTTAGTCGGTATTAGCGCCACTGCTGAGGCCGTGGCGCTCGAGTCCGACATACCCCGCTCGTGTCCCCACACGGCGGGGATGCGTAAATGCATTTCCCAAAGTAAAAAAAAAAAAAAAAAAAAAAAAAAAAGGTTCCCCCCCAGTCCCCCCCAGTGGGTTCCCGCCTTGTCGCGGCGGGGGGGCTCAGTAGCCGTGGTTTTCCCCACCCACGGTGAAGCAAAGAGGAACCCGAGGTGGGGCCGCTTCTTCCGGGCGCTGTCCCTCCCAGGCCCAGTCGAAGCGGCCGGTAGGTTGCGGTGGGGTCCGCGCCGCAACTGAGGTGGGCTGCAGTGTGGGGGTCGCACTGCAGCTGAGGGATACGGGGCCGCCACCGTTGAATGGCGGTGCGGTGGGGTCGCAGGGGAAGAGGAGTGTCGGTATTACGGTGCGCCGCTCTCCCTATCCTCTGCGACCGTGAGTTGGGGAGGCTTTACGCCTCCCCGGAGGGGGTAGGCTCGCCCGGCGCCCCGGACAGTCCGAGTAGCGGCGGAGCGAGCCTTGGCGGCCTTGAGTGGCTGCGGGGCTTGGCCGGCGTCCCAGCCTTATGCTGGGTAGCGGCGGCGCAAGTCGGGGCCCTCGCACCCATCTCTCCTTGGAGAGTAGTGCTGCAGGGCCCGGGGCCTTCTCCGCACGCCCCAGAGCTTTTATCTGGAGCGCGCGTAGAAGGCGGTCCGGACGATGTCCGGACGGAGGGGGTAGGCTCGTCCGGCGCCCTGGACATTCCGGGTAGCGGCGGTGCGAGCCTTGGCGGCCTTGAGTGGCCGCGGGACTCGGTCGGCGTCCCAGCCTTATGCTGGGTAGCGGCGACGCGAGTCGGGGGGTCTGGGGGGCGGATGTGGTGGACATCCGTCCCTTTAGTCACAGTCGTGACAGACCCCCAGGGGTGGACGACGCGCCCGGTGTTCCGGCGCGTCGTACCAAGGGGAGGGAAGGGGGTGCTTCCCGAGGAGGGTCCGCCCAGGGGCGGGCAGACGGCGGGATGGGGCTGCGGTGCATACTCTGCATGGTCCCGTGGCCCCGTCCGACGTGCTGTCGCGGTGGAACACCTTTGGGTTTTAGTCGGTATTAGCGCCATTGCTGCGGCCGTGGCGCTCGAGTCCGACATACCCCGCTCGTGTCCCCACACGGCGGGGATGCGTAAATGCATTTCCCAAAGTAAAAAAAAAAAAAGGTTAGGTTAGGTTAGGTTAGGTTAGGTTAGGTTCCCCCCCAGTGGGTTCCCGCCTTGTCGCGGCGGGGGGGCTCAGTAACCGTGGATTCGGCACCCACGGTGAAGCAAAGAGGAACCCGAGGTGGGGCCGCTTCTTCCGGGCTGTGCTTCCCGGGCCCAGTCGAAGCGGCCGGTAGGTTGCGGTGGGGTTGGCGCCGCAACTGAGGTGGGCTGCAGTGTGGGGGTTCGCACTGCAGCTGAGGGATACGGGGCCGCCACCGTTGAATGGCGGTGCGGTGGGGTCGCAGGGGAAGAGGAGTGCCGGTATTACGGTGCGCCGCTCTCCCTATCCTCTGCGACCGTGAGTTGGGGAGGCTTTACGCCTCCCCGGAGGGGGTAGGCTCGCCCGGCGCCCCGGACAGTCCGGGTAGCGGCGGTGCGAGCCTTGGCGGCCTTGAGTGGCTGCGGGGCTTGGCCGGCGTCCCAGCCTTATGCTGGGTAGCGGCGGCGCAAGTCGGGGCCCTCTCACCCACCTCTCCTTTGAGAGCAGGTGCTGTAGGGCCCGGTGGCCTTCTCCGCGCGCCCCAGAGCTTTTATCTGGAGCGCGTGTAGAAGGCGGTCCGGACGAGGTCCGGACGGAGGGGGTAGGCTCGCCCGGCGCCCTGGACAGTCCGGGTAGCGGCGGTGCGAGCCTTGGCGGCCTTGAGTGGCCGCGGGACTCGGTCGGCGTCCCAGCCTTATGCTGGATAGCGGCGACGCGAGTCGGGGGGTCTGGGGGGCGGATGTGGTGGACATCCGTCCCTTTATTCACAGTCGTGACAGACCCCCAGGGGTGGACGACGCGCCCGGTGTTCCGGCGCGTCGTACCAAGGGGGGGAAGGGGGTACTTCCCCGAGGCGGGTCCGCCCAGGGGCGGGCAGGCGGCGGGAGGGGGTTGCGGTGCATACTCTGCATGGTCCCGCGGCCCCCGTCCGACGTGCTGCAGCGGTGGAACACCTTTGGGTTTTAGTCGGTATTAGCGTCACTGCCGAGGCCGTGGCGCTCGAGTCCGACATACCCCGCTCGTGTCCCCACACGGCGGGGATGCGTAAATGCATTTCCCAAAGTAAAAAAAAAAAAAAAAAAAAAAAAAAAAAAAAAAAAAAAAGGTTAGGTTAGGTTAGGTTAGGTTAGGTTAGGTTAGGTTAGGTTAGGTTAGGTTAGGTTAGGTTAGGTTAGGTTAGGTTAGGTTCCCCCCCCCCCCAATGGGTTCCCGCCTTGTCGCGGCGGGGGGGCTCAGTAACCGTGGATTCGGCACCCACGGTGAAGCCAAGAGGAACCCGAGGTGGGGCCGCTTCTTCCGGGCTGTGGATCCCGGGCCCAGTCGAAGCGGCCGGTAGGTTGCGGTGGGGTTGGCGCCGCAACTGAGGTGGGCTGCAGTGTGGGGGTTCGCACTGCAGCTGAGGGATACGGGGCCGCCACCGTTGAATGGCGGTGCGGTGGGGTCGCAGGGGAAGAGGAGTGCCGGTATTACGGTGCGCCGCTCTCCCTATCCTCTGCGACCGTGAGTTGGGGAGGCTTTACGCCTCCCCGGAGGGGGTAGGCTCGCCCGGCGCCCCGGACAGTCCGGGTAGCGGCGGTGCGAGCCTTGGCGGCCTTGAGTGGCTGCGGGGCTTGGCCGGCGTCCCAGCCTTATGCTGGGTAGCGGCGGCGCAAGTCGGGGCCCTCTCACCCAACTCTCCTTGGAGAGTAGTGCTGTAGGGCCCGGGGGCCTTCTCCGCACGCCCCAGAGCTTTTATCTGGAGCGCGCGTAGAAGGCGGTCCGGACGATGTCCGGACGGAGGGGGTAGGCTCGTCCGGCGCCCTGGACATTCCGGGTAGCGGCGGTGCGAGCCTTGGCGGCCTTGAGTGGCCGCGGGACTCGGTCGGCGTCCCAGCCTTATGCTGGGTAGCGGCGACGCGAGTCGGGGGGTCTGGGGGGCGGATGTGGTGGACATCCGTCCCTTTAGTCACAGTCGTGACAGACCCCCAGGGGTGGACGACGCGCCCGGTGTTCCGGCGCGTCGTACCAAGGGGGGGAAGGGGGTTCTTCCCCGAGGCGGGTCCGCCCAGGGGCGGGCAGGCGGCGGGAGGGGGTTGCGGTGCATACTCTGCATGGTCCCGCGGCCCCCGTCCGACGTGCCGCAGCGGTGGAACACCTTTGGGTTTTAGTCGGTATTAGCGTCACTGCCGAGGCCGTGGCGCTTGAGTCCGACATACCCCGCTCGTGTCCCCACACGGCGGGGATGCGTAAATGCATTTCCCAAAGTAAAAAAAAAAAAAAAAAAAAAAAAAAAAAGGTTAGGTTCCCCCCCAGTGGGTTCCCGCCTTGTCGCGGCGGGGGGGCTCAGTAGCCGTGGTTTTCCCCACCCACGGTGAAGCCAAGTGGAACCCGAGGTGGGGCCGCTTCTTCTAGGGCTTTGCCACGGGCCCTGTCGAAGCGGCCGGTAGGTTGCGGTGGGATCTGGGCCGCAACTGAGGTGGGCTGCAGTGTGGGGGTTCGCACTGCAGCTGAGGGAGACGGGGCCGCCACCGTTGAATGGCGGCGCGGTGGGGTCGCAGGGGAAGAGGAGTGTCGGTATTACGGTGCGCCGCTCTCCCTATCCTCTGCGACCGTGAGTTGGGGAGGCTTTACGCCACCCCGGAGGGGGTAGGCTCGCCCGGCGCCCCGGACAGTCCGGGTAGCGGCGGTGCGAGCCTTGGCGGCCTTGAGTGGCTGCGGGGCTTGGCCGGCGTCCCAGCCTTATGCTGGGTAGCGGCGGCGCAAGTCGGGGCCCTCTCACCCACCTCTCCTTTGAGAGCAGGTGCTGTAGGGCCCGGTGGCCTTCTCCGCGCGCCCCAGAGCTTTTATCTGGAGCGCGCGTAGAAGGCGGTCCGGACGAGGTCCGGACGGAGGGGGTAGGCTCGTCCGGCGCCCTGGACATTCCGGGTAGCGGCGGTGCGAGCCTTGGCGGCCTTGAGTGGCCGCGGGACTCGGTCGGCGTCCCAGCCTTATGCTGGGTAGCGGCGACGCGAGTCGGGGGGTCTGGGGGGCGGATGTGGTGGACATCCGTCCCTTTAGTCACAGTCGTGACAGACCCCCAGGGGTGGACGACGCGCCCGGTGTTCCGGCGCGTCGTACCAAGGGGGGAAGGGGGTCTTCCCGAGGCGGGCCCGCCCAGGGGCGGGCAGGCGGCGGGAGGGGGCTGCGGTGCATACTCTGCATGGTCCCGCGGCCCCCGTCCGACTTGCCGCAGCGGTGGAACACCTTTGGGTTTTAGTCGGTATTAGCGCCACTGCTGAGGCCGTGGCGCTCGAGTCCGACATACCCCGCTCGTGTCCCCACACGGCGGGGATGCGTAAATGCATTTCCCAAAGTAAAAAAAAAAAAAAAAAAAAAAAAAAAGGTTAGGTTAGGTTAGGTTAGGTTAGGTTAGGTTAGGTTAGGTTAGGTTAGGTTAGGTTAGGTTAGGTTAGGTTAGGTTAGGTTAGGTTAGGTTAGGTTAGGTTAGGTTAGGTTCCCCCCCAGTGGGTCCCGCCTTGTCGTGGCGGGGGGGCTAAGTACCTGCGGCCAGATAGCTGCGGGGAAACCAAGAGGACCCGAGGAGGAGGCTCGACCGGCGCCCTGGAGAGTCCGGGAAGCGGCGGTGCGAGTCTGTGGCAGCCTTGAGTGGCTGCGGGGCTTGGCCGGCGTCCCAGCCTTATGCTGGGTAGCGGCGGCGCAAGTCGGGGGGGCCTTCTCCGCACGCCCCAGAGCTTGTATCTGGAGCTGGCGTAGAAGGCAGTCCAGGGGGTCTGGACGTGTGGGGCCGTCTGTGGACGGCGCTTGGGGGGCTTTAGGCCTCCCGGAGGGGGTAGGCTCACCCGGCGCCCTGGACATTCCGGGTAGCGGTGGGTGAGTCTTGGCGGCCTTGAGTGGCTGCGGGGCTTGGCCGGCGTCTCAGCCTTATGCTGAGCAGCGGCGGCGCAAGTCGGGGACGTGCTCGGCGTGCACTTACACTGCCGCCGAGTGGGCCCGGGGAGAAATCTCCTGGCCAGCGTCCTTGGAGGGAGGTGCGCTCTTCCTCCATCCGGTTCCGCACTGCCATCGCAAAGACCCCCGTTCGCGCTAAGGGTGGTACGTGGTGGTATGTGTTAGGGCCGAAGGGGACTTGCCTTCATTGGCCGGTCCCAGAGCAGGCAAGCTCGACATAAAAAACCCGGGAGAAAACCCGTAAAAACCTATGGATACCTGGGGCCCTCCATAGTATGTACCCTTGCTCCCGGAATGGGCGTCACCCGGGAGTGGACATCTATATCGACCCAACTCGTGGGAATTATATGGATAACTCAAAAATTAAATATGACGAAGGACGGGGGCTTAGGCCCGAAAACGGCGACGAATCAGACTCCTCTTGCAGGAGCATGGTTTCGGTGACCAGTATGTCACCCGAGAGAAGAAGCCCGAGATTCTGGCTAAAACGAGCCAGATCTCAGGAAACGTTGAGCGGGGCTAGTGGCCCTGGCTCCGAAGAAGAAGCCGACGCTCCGGCAACAAAGAAGACGCCGACAGCGCCTACAGCGCGACGAGGCAGAGGCCGACCGCCTACCACAGGCGAGTACGTCGGCCTCGCCCAGGCCAAGGCGGCTTTGGTCGCCGCCCAGAGGCAGGAGCTGGAGCTGCAGGCGGAGCAGGAGGTCGGGGAGCTGGCCCTGACCCTGCGCTCCAGCAAGTCGGCCGAGCAATTGCCCGAGCCGACATCAGAGGGATCGGAGGAGCTTGCCTCCGATCTCTCCAAGAAGGTGACAGCCTCCGTGGCTGTCATTAACATGGTGGCGAACAAGTCCGGGAACCTTAAAGGAACGTTCCAGCGTCACCTGAAGGAGGCGGCGGTTACGGTACAAGACGCGTTGGCAACCTTGCAGAAGCGGTCCTCAACAGAGGAGACCCATAAGCTACAGGTTGCCAACGCGCGCCTCCGGGAGGAGGTCGCGGAGCTAAGGAAGGAGATGGCGGAGCTCCGTGCCGAGATGCGAGAGGCGCGAACCTCCACTCCTCCGCGGGCCTCGGGATCTGCCCCTCGCCCAGCGGAGGAGTTGGAGCAGGCAATCCTGCGGCAAGTAGGCGGGATGATCAGTGCCCGCTTTGAGGCACTGGAGGAACGCCTACTGCCGGAGAAGCGCATCCGCCCTCCTCTAGCCGCAGACCGCCGGAAAGATGCGGCCCCCCCCCCTGCGCCCACCTTGGAGCCGTCCCCGATGCCCAAGCCTCACGCCGCTGGCAGCAAGGGTAAGGGAAAGGGGAAAGCCTCAGCCCCTGTAGCCGAACGCCCGGCTAGAACGCCTGAAGCGGCTGCTATTCCTGCCCCCCCGCCACCGCCTCTCACCGAGGCCTGGTCGGAGGTCGCAAGGAGAAAGACCGCTAGACCTAAGGTCCAGCAGCTGCGGTCCGATAAGGCCACACCCAAGGAGAGGACGGAGAGGCCCAAGACGGGCAACCAGGCCCCTCAGGCGAAGAAAAAGGCGGTGAAAAAGGTGAAGATCCGCCCCCAGCGCACGGCAGCGGTAGTCATTACGCTGCTGCCGGGGGCGGCAGAAAAAGGCCTGGACTTCACCAGGGTGCTGGGTGAGGCCCGGTCGAAGCTAGACCTCAGCGGCTTCCCGCCGCTGAAGATGAGAGCGGCGGCGACCGGGGGCCGCATCATCGAGGTGTCGGGCACAGAGAGGTCGGAGAAAGCCGACTCTCTGGCCTCAAAGCTACGGGAGGTCTTCCAGGGCGCCGAAAGTGAAATTCGGGTGTCCAGGCCGGTCACTACCGCAGATCTGCGGGTCAGCGGCCTGGACGACTCGGTCGGCGCCCAGGAACTCACCGAGTGCCTGGCCAAGGCCGGAGGCTGCACCGCCCTGGACCTCAAGGTCGGGGAGGTCAGGAAGGGGGCGGCGGGTATGGGCACTGCCTTCGTGCGGTGCCCTGCAATGGCCGCCAAAAAGATAGTGGCGGCCGGCAACCGGCTGTTGGTGGGGTGGGTAGCGGCGCGGGTCGAGGTCCTGGAGGCCCGACCCCGCCGCTGCTTCCGGTGCCTCGCACTGGGCCATGTCAGGGCCCAGTGCAAGGCCGAGGTGGACCGCAGCGGGGAATGCTACCGCTGCGGTCAACCTGGCCACAAGGCCAGCGGCTGCTCCGCCGCCCCCCACTGCACCTTGTGCGCAGCCGCGGGGAAGCCGGCGGAACACCTCTCCGGGGGCAAGGCCTGCGCCAAGCCCCCGTCCATGACAGAGGGCCGGAAGAAGAAGGCTGCGACCAAGGTCAGGTCGCAGCCGACTCGCCCCACTCCGGAGCAGGCGGCTGCCATGGAGGAAAGTTAGGATGTCGGCCCTAACTTTCCTCCAGGGGAATCTCAACCACTCTGCCAGGGCTCAGGACCTCCTCCTCCAGAGCCTGGCAGAGCGGTTGATCAAGGTGGCCGTGATCGCCGAGCCATATCGGATCCCGCCCAGGAATGACTGGGCCGGAGATTTAGATGGCTTGGTGGCGATCACCACCCAGTCGCCTGCCCAATCCCCTCCTCTCGAGGACGTGGTGAGGGGTAGGGGATTCGTCGCGGCCCGGATCGGGGGGACGGTGGTTGTGGGGGTGTATTTCTCCCCCAACAGGGTCCTCGCCGAGTTTGAGAGTTTTCTCGGCGAGGTGGGGACCCTGGTCGGCCAGAACCGTCCCCGATCCGTCATCGTCCTCGGAGACCTCAACGCAAAATCCGCCGCGTGGGGGTCTTCGAGGACTGATGCCAGGGGCGAGGCCGTCGTCGAGTGGCTGGCGGAGACGGGGCTCTGCGTAGTCAACCGCGGGTCGGAGGACACGTGCGTGCGCCGCTCGGGTGGGTCGGTCATCGATGTGACCCTCGCCACCCCCGAGCTCGCAGCACGTGTCCGGGACTGGGAAGTGCTGGTGGACGAGGAGACGCTCTCCGATCACCGGTATATCCGGTTCAGCGTCTCCTCGTCGTCGGTAGGACGGGGCCCGCGGTTGCCACCGGCGGCTGGCCGGCGCTGGGCACTTACCCGTCTGGACACGGACTTGCTGCGGGAAGCCGCAATTGTCCAGACGTGGTGTGCCCCCCCCTCGGAGGCAATAGACCTGGACGCCGCAGCGGATGGGCTGTGTGAGGCCATGGCACGCGTGTGCGACGCCGCCATGCCGCGCGCGAGGCCTCCACAGCTCAAGCGTCAGGTCTATTGGTGGGGCGAGGGGGTCGCAGAGCTCCGCCGCCAGTGCCTGGCAGGACGCCGCAGCTACCAGCGGCACCGCCGGAGGAGGGTGCAGGACGCGGAGGAGCTGGACCGCCTCTATATCACCTATAGAGAGGCGTGCAAGGCCCTCCGCGTCGAGATCAGCCAGGCCAAGGCGCGGGCCTGGACTGAGCTGCTGGAGTCGCTGGAGAGGGACCCATGGGGGCGGCCCTACAAATGGGCCCGCCAGAAGCTGCGACCCTGGGCCCCTCCAGTGACCAGCACCCTCGAGCCGGCGGTTCTCCAAAGGGTGGTCGAGGGACTGTTCCCCGGAAGTCCGGGGACCGAGTTCGTCCCTCCCGCCCTACCGGTGCCTGCCGCGGAGGAGGAAGAGGAGACGCCAGAGGTCTCGCAGGGCGAGCTGGGAGCGGCCGTCCTCAGGATGAGGGCCAAGAACACGGCGCCGGGGCCCGATGGGATTCCCGGTCGCGCGTGGGCCCTCGTCCAAGAGGAGTTAGGGGAGCGGCTGAAGACCCTGCTCGACCGCTGCCTGCGGGAAGGGCGGTTCCCCAGGCGGTGGAAGTCGGGCCGACTCGTCCTACTTAGGAAGGAGGGGCGTCCGGCAGACCAGCCGGCAGGATACCGGCCAATAGTGCTGCTTGACGAGGCGGGCAAGCTCCTGGAGCGGGTGGTAAATGCCCGCCTCGTCAACCACCTCGAGGATATAGGCCCGAACCTGGCCGACACCCAGTTCGGGTTTCGGAGGGGTCGCTCGACGATCGATGCTATAGCACACGTCCGCGACCTCTCCGACGAGGCGTGCTCCAGTGGCGGGGTGTTGTTGGCGGTGTCCCTTGACATCGCCAACGCGTTCAACACCCTGCCCTGGAGCGTAATATTGGGGGCACTGGGGTGGCACAACGTACCCCAGTACCTCCGACGCCTCGTGGGGGACTACCTCTCAGATCGGGAGGTAGTTTACCCCACAAAGGAGGGCGAGGGCCGGAGCCCCATGACCCGCGGCGTTCCACAGGGGTCCGTATTGGGCCCCACCCTGTGGAACGTCGGGTACGATTGGGTCCTGAGGGGCGCTAACCTTCGTGGCGTCGGCGTCGTTTGTTACGCCGACGACACGTTGGTTACCGCGAGGGGGCAGACGTACCGAGATGCGTCTGTCCTGGCCACGGCCGCGGTCGCCGCGGTTGTGGCCAGGATCCGGCGGTTGGGCCTGGAGGTGGCGCTCCATAAGTCCGAGGCCATATGCTTCCATGGGCCTCGGAGGGCGCCACCTGCAGGCTCAAAAATAGTGGTGGGCGGGACGTCGATTGCTGTCGGCTCGACGCTTAAGTACCTCGGCGTCGTGCTCGACAGCAGGTGGAGGTTCGGGGCCCATTTCGAGGGCCTGACCCCGAGGGTCGTGGGGACGGCGGCTGCGTTGAGCCGCCTCCTACCGAACCTCGGAGGAGGAGGGGGGAGTTGCCGCCGCCTGTATATGGCGGTGGTAAGATCCATGGCCCTCTACGGGGCCCCGATATGGGCTGAATCGGTGGGTCCGAGGGAGGTCGCCCGGCTCCACAAAGCCCAGAGGGTGTTAGCGGTGAGAGTGTGTCGGGGGTACCGCACACTCTCCCACGAGGTGGCCTGCGCCCTGGCCGGCTCCCTCCCCTGGGACCTTGAGGCCGAGGTCCTCTCCTCCGTCTATTGGCGGAGGGCGCGAGCACGCGCGGAGGACCTACAGCCTGCCCCAAGGGAGGTCGAGCAGTGGCGGAAGAGGGCGAGAGAAGCCGCCCTCGAGTCCTGGAGCCGGCGGATCGCCGAAGACAGGACGAGGGGAGCCGGGGCTGTCCGGCTCCTCGAGGCGATCCGTCCCGTGCTCAGGGATTGGGTGCACCGCGGCCATGGGAGTCTCTCCTTCCGGCTGACACAGGTCCTCACGGGGCATGGTTGCTTCGGGAGGTACCTGTGTCGCGTTGCCCGGAGGGAAGAGACTCCGGACTGCCACCAGTGCGGCTGCGCCGAGGAGACGGCGCAGCACGTGCTGGAGGTGTGCCCGGGGGCGGCGGATCCGCGGCTGTTCTTGGCCGCGGAAATGGGTGGGGACCTCTCGTTGCCGAACATCCTGGCAAGGATGGTCGCCGACGAGAGGTCCTGGGAGGCGATGGCCTCTTTCTGCGAGGAGGTGATGTCGCAGAGGGAGGCCGAGGAGCGGGAGAGGGAGGTCGATCCCCTCGCTCACCCGCTCCGAAGAGGGCGGAGACGGAGGCGTGCAAGCAGAGCTCGCACGCCGTCTCCGCTGGGAGGGTCTGGGGTGGCGGATGTGGGGACATCCGCCACCCCTTCTTAGTCACTTAATGTGACAGACCCTCCAGGTGGTCGACGCGCCCGGTGTTCCGGCGCGTCGTCACGAGGTGGGAAGGGGTCAGTTTAACGACCCCTTCCCGAGGCGAGTCCGCCCAGGGGCGGACAAACGGCGGGATGGGGCTGCGGTGCATACTCTGCATGGTCCCGCGGCCCCGTCCGACCTGCCGTCGCCGAAGGAACACCTTGGGGTTTTAGTTGGTATTAGCGCCACCGCTGCGGCCGTGGCGCTCGAGTCCAACATACCCCGCTCTTGTCCCCACTCGAGCGGGGATGCGTAAAAGCATTTCCCCAAGTAAAAAAAAAAAAAAAAAAAAAAAAGGTTAGGTTAGGTTAGGTTAGGTTAGGTTAGGTTAGGTTAGGTTAGGTTAGGTTAGGTTAGGTTAGGTTAGGTTAGGTTAGGTTAGGTTAGGTTAGGTTAGGTCCCCCCCCAGTGGGTTCCCGCCTTGTCGCGGCGGGGGGGCTCAGTAACCGTGGATTCGGCACCCACGGTGAAGCAAAGAGGAACCCGAGGTGGGGCCGCTTCTTCCGGGCTGTGGATCCCGGGCCCAGTCGAAGCGGCCGGTAGGTTGCGGTGGGGTTGGCGCCGCAACTGAGGTGGGCTGCAGTGTGGGGGTTCGCACTGCAGCTGAGGGATACGGGGCCGCCACCGTTGAATGGCGGCGCGGTGGGGTCGCAGGGGAAGAGGAGTGCCGGTATTACGGTGCGCCGCTCTCCCTATCCTCTGCGACCGTGAGTTGGGGAGGCTTTACGCCTCCCCGGAGGGGGTAGGCTCGCCCGGCGCCCTGGACATTCCGGGTAGCGGCGGTGCGAGCCTTGGCGGCCTTGAGTGGCTGCGGGGCTTGGCCGGCGTCCCGGCCTTATGCTGGGTAGCGGCGGCGCAAGTCGGGGCCCTCTCACCCACCTCTCCTTTGAGAGCAGGTGCTGTAGGGCCCGGTGGCCTTCTCCGCGCGCCCCAGAGCTTTTATCTGGAGCGCGTGTAGAAGGCGGTCCGGACGAGGTCCGGACGGAGGGGGTAGGCTCGCCCGGCGCCCTGGACAGTCCGGGTAGCGGCGGTGCGAGCCTTTGGCGGCCTTGAGTGGCCGCGGGGCTCGGTCGGCGTCCCAGCCTTATGCTGGGTAGCGGCGACGCGAGTCGGGGGGTCTGGGGGGCGGATGTGGGTGACATCCGTCCTTCTAGTCACAGCCGTGACAGACCCCCAGGGGTGGACGACGCGCCCGGTGTTCCGGCGCGTCGTACCAGGGGAGGGAAGGGGGTCTTCCCGAGGCGGGTCCGCCCAGGGGCGGACAGGTGGCGGGAGGGGGTTGCGGTGCATACTCTGCATGGTCCCGCGGCCCCCGTCCGACTTGCCGCAGCGGTGGAACACCTTTGGGTTTTAGTCGGTATTAGCGTCACTGCCGAGGCCGTGGCGCTTGAGTCCGACATACCCCGCTCGTGTCCCCACACGGCGGGGATGCGTAAATGCATTTCCCAAAGTAAAAAAAAAAAAAAAAAAAAAAAAAAAAGGTTAGGTTAGGTTCCCCCCCAGTGGGTCCCGCCTTGTCGTGGCGGGGGGGCTAAGTACCTGCGGCCAGATAGCTGCGGGGAAACTAAGAGGACCCGAGGAGGAGGCTCGACCGGCGCCCTGGAGAGTCCGGGAAGCGGCGGTGCGAGCCGGGGGCGGCCTTGAGTGGCCGCGGGGCTCGGTCGGCGTCCCAGTCATATACTGGGTCGCGGCGACGCGAGTCGGGGGGGCCTTCTCCGCACGCCCCAGAGCTTTTATCTGGGGCTGGCGTAGAAGGCAGTCCGGACGGGGGTCTGGACGTGTGGGGTCGTCTGCGGACGGCGTTTGGGGAGGCTTTAGGCCTTCCGGAGGGGGTAGGCTCACCCGGCGCCCTGGACAGTCCGGGTAGCGGTGGGTGAGTCTTGGCGGCCTTGAGTGGCTGCGGGGCTTGGCCGGCGTCTCAGTCTTATGCTGAGTAGCGGCGGCGCAAGTCGGGGACGTGCTCGGCGTGCACTTACACTGCCGTCGAGTGGGCCGGGGGAGCAATCTTCTGGCCAGCGTCCTTGGGGGGAGGTGCGCTCTTCCTCCATCCGGTTCCGCACTGCCATCGCAAAGACCCCCGTTCGCGCTAAGGGTGGTACGTGGTGGCATGTGTTAGGGCCGAAGGGGACTTGCCTTTATTGGCCGGTCCCAGAGCAGGCAAGCTCGACATAAAAAACCCGGGAGAAAACCCGTAAAAACCTATGGATACCTGGGGACCTCCATAGTATGTACCCTTGCTCCCGGAATGGGCGTCACCCGGGAGTGGACCTTTAGTTCGACCCTACTCGTGGGATTTATTATGGAACAATCAAAAACCAAACAAATATACGACGAAGGGCGGGGGCTTAGCCCCGAAAACGCGGCGGAAGACTCCGACTCCTCTTGTAGGAGTATGGTGTCTGTGACAAGTATGTCACCGGATAGAAGCAGCGCAAGGTTCTGGCTCAAGCGAGCCAGATCCTGCGAATCGAAGAGCGGGGCTAGTGGTCCTGGCTCTGAGGATGAGGATGCAGATGCTCCGGCGAACAAAAAAACGCCTACAGCGCCTACAGCGCGACGAGGCAGAGGCCGACCGCCTACGACAGGCGAATACGTCGGTCTCGCCCAGGCCAAGGCGGCCCTTGTCGCCGCCAAAAGGCAGGAGATAGAGCTACAGGCGGAACAGGAGGTCAGCGAGCTGGCAATGACGCTGCGCTCCAATAAGTCGGCGGAAGAACTGCCCGAGCCGACATCGGAGGGGTCGGAGGAGCTTGTCTCCGACCTTTCTAAGAAGGTAATGGCCTCCGTGGCCGTTATAAATACGGTGGCCACCAAGTCGGGGAACCTGAAAGGAACGTTTCAGCGTCACCTTAAGGAGGCCGCCCAGACGGTGGAACGAGCGATGGCAGTCCTGCAGAAGAGGTCCTCAACAGAGGAGACCCGGAAACTGCAGGCTGCCAACGCGCGCCTCCGGGAAGAAGTTGCGGAGCTCCGAAAAGAGATGGCGGAGCTCCGTGCAGAAATGAGAGAGGCACGAACCTCCACTCCTCCGCGGGCCTCGGCATCTCAGCCTCGTCCGGCAGAGGAGATGGAGCAGGCGATCCTGCGACAGGTGGGCGGGATGCTGAGCGCCCGTCTTGAGGCACTGGAAGATCGCCTCCTGCCAGAGAAGCGGATCCGCCCTCCTCTGGCCGCGGACCGTCGACGAGATGCGGCTCCTCCCCCTGCACCGACTCCTGCACCGGTCCCGACGCCCAAGCCCAGCAAGGGCAAGGGCAAGGGAAAGGCTTCAAAGCCCGCGGCCCCGGAAGCGGAACGCCCGAAAGCGGCCTTCGTTCCTGCCCCTCCGCCACCGCCTCTCACCGAGGCCTGGACGGAGGTCGCCAGGAGAAACACTGCCAGACCGAAGGTTCAGCAGCCGCGGCCCGCTAAGCCCGCACCAACGGAGAGGATAGAGAGGCCCAAGACGGGAAAACAGGCCCCCCAGAAAAAGCCCAAGAAGGTGAGGATCCGCCCCCAGCGCACGGCAGCGGTGGTCATCACGCTGCTGCCGGGGGCAGCCGAAAAGGGCCTCGACTACACAAGAGTGCTCGGCGAGGCCAGGTCCAAAATGGACCTCAGCGGTTTCCCGCCGCTGAAAATGAGAGCGGCGGCAACGGGGGGCCGAATTATAGAGGTGGGAGGTACGGAGCGAGCCGAAAAAGCAGACTCTCTGGCCTCTAAGCTCCGGGAGGTTTTCCTGGGCGCCGAGGGTGAAATACGGGTGTCCAGGCCGGTCACCACCGCAGATCTGCGGGTCAGCGGCCTGGACGACTCGGTCGGCGCCCAGGAGCTGACCGAGTGCCTCGCCAAGGCCGGAGGCTGTGCCGCCCTGGACCTCAAGGTCGGGGAGGTACGGAAGGGGGCGGCAGGCATGGGCACCGCCTTTGTGCGGTGCCCTGCAGTGGCCGCCAAGAAGATAGTAGCGGCCGGCAACCGGCTGCTGGTGGGGTGGGTCTCAGCTCGGGTCGAGGTCCTGGAGGCCCGACCCCGCCGATGCTTCCGCTGCCTTGCGCAGGGCCATGTGAGGGCCCAGTGCAAGGCCGAGGTAGACCGCAGCGGGGAATGCTACCGCTGCGGTCAAACTGGCCACAAGGCCAGCGGCTGCTCCGCCGCCCCCCACTGCACCTTGTGCGCAGCTGCGGGGAAGCCGGCAGACCACCTCTCCGGGGGCAAGGCATGCGCCAAGCCCCCGTCCAAGAAAGAGGCCGGAAAAAAGAAGGCTGCGACCAAAGCAAGGTCGCAGCCGACTCGCCCCGTTGTGGAGCAGGCGGCTGCCATGGAGGAAAGTTAGGATGTCGGCCCTAACTTTCCTCCAGGCGAATCTCAACCACTCTGCCAGGGCTCAGGACCTCCTCCTCCAGAGCCTGGCAGAGCGGTTGATCAAGGTGGCCGTGATCGCCGAGCCATACCGGACCCCGCCCAGGACAGACTGGGTTGGGGATCTGGATGGCTTGGTGGCGATCACCACCCAGTCGCCTGCTCAATCCCCTCCTCTCGAGGACGTGGTGAGGGGAAGGGGATATGTCGCGGCCCGGATCGGGGGGACGGTGGTTGTGGGGGTGTACTTCTCCCCCAACAGGGTCCTCGCCGAGTTTGAGAGTTTTCTCGGCGAGGTGGGGACCCTGGTCAGCCAGAACCGTCCCCGATCCGTCATCGTCCTCGGAGACCTCAACGCAAAATCCACCGCGTGGGGGTCTTCGAGGACTGATGCCAGGGGCGAGGCCGTGGACGAGTGGCTGGCGGAGACGGGGCTGTGCGTGGTCAACCGGGGGTCGGAGGACACGTGCGTGCGACGCTCGGGTGGGTCGGTCATCGATGTGACCCTTGCCACCCCCGAACTCGCGGCACGTGTCCGGGACTGGGAGGTCCTGGTGGACGAGGAGACGCTCTCCGATCATCGGTATATCCGATTCAGCGTCTCCTCGTCGATGGTAGGACGGGGCCCACGGTTGCCACCGGCGGCTGGCCGGCGCTGGGCACTGACACGTCTGGACACCGACTTGCTGCGGGAAGCCGCGATCGTCCAGACGTGGAGTGCCCCTCCCTCAGAGGAAGTAGACTTGGACGCCGCAGCGGATGGACTGTGTGAGGCCATGGCACGCGTGTGCGACGCCGCCATGCCGCGCGCGAGGCCTCCACAGTCCAAGCGCCAAGTCTACTGGTGGGGAGAGGGGGTCGCCGAGCTCCGCCGCCAGTGCCTGGCAGGACGCCGCTGCTACCAGCGGCACCGCCGGAGGAGGGTGCAGGACGCGGAGGAGCTGGACCGCCTCTACATCGCGTACAGAGAGGCGTGCAAGGCCCTCCGCGTCGCGATTAGCCAGGCCAAAGCACAGGCCTGGCAAGAGCTGCTGGAGTCGCTGGAGAGGGACCCGTGGGGGCGGCCCTACAAATGGGCCCGCCAGAAGCTGCGACCCTGGGCCCCTCCAGTGACCAGCACCCTCGAGCCGGCGGTCCTCCGTAGGGTGGTCGAGGGACTGTTCCCCGGTTGTCCGGGGACCGAATTCGTCCCTCCCGCCCTACCGGCGCCTGCCACGGCGGAGGAGGAAGAGGAGGTTGTCCCCGAGGTCTCGCAGGGCGAGCTGGGGGCGGCCGTCCTTAGGATGAGGGCCAAGAATACGGCGCCGGGGCCCGATGGGATTCCCGGTCGTGCGTGGGCCCTCGTCCAGGAGGAGATAGGGGAGCGCCTGAGGGCGCTGCTCGACCGCTGCCTGCGGGAAGGCAGGTTCCCCAGGCGGTGGAAGTCGGGCCGGCTCGTCTTGCTGAGAAAGGAGGGGCGCCCGGCAGACGAGCCGGCGGGGTATCGCCCGATTGTGCTGCTTGACGAGGCGGGCAAGCTCCTGGAGCGAGTGGTGAATGCCCGCCTCGTCAACCACCTCGAAGATGTCGGCCCGAACCTGGCCGACACGCAGTTCGGGTTTCGGAGGGGTCGCTCGACGATCGACGCCATAGCGCACGTCCGCGACCTCTCCGACGAGGCGTGCTCCAGCGGCGGGGTGTTGTTGGCGGTGTCTCTTGACATCGCCAACGCGTTCAACACCCTGCCCTGGAGCGTAATATTGGGGGCACTGGGGTGGCACAAAGTACCCCAGTACCTCCGACGCCTCGTGGGGGACTACCTCTCAGATCGAGAGGTAGTCTACCCCACAAAGGAGGGAGAGGGCCGGAGCCCCATGACCCGCGGCGTTCCACAGGGGTCCGTATTGGGCCCCACCCTGTGGAACGTCGGGTACGATTGGGTCCTGAGGGGCGCTAACCTTCGTGGCGTCGGCGTCGTTTGTTACGCCGACGACACGTTGGTTACCGCGAGGGGGCAGACGTACCGAGAGGCGTCTGTCCTGGCCACGGCTGCGGTCGCTGCGGTTGTGGCCAGGATCCGGCGGTTGGGCCTGGAGGTGGCGCTCCATAAGTCCGAGGCCATATGCTTCCATGGGCCTCGGAGGGCGCCACCTGCAGGCTCAAAAATAGTGGTGGGCGGGACGTCGATTGCTGTCGGCTCGACGCTTAAGTACCTCGGCGTCGTGCTCGACAGCAGGTGGAGGTTCGGGGCCCACTTCGAGGGCCTGACCCCGAGGGTCGTGGGGACGGCGGCTGCACTGAGCCGCCTCCTGCCGAACCTCGGAGGGGGAGGGGGGACCTGCCGCCGCCTTTATATGGCGGTGGTAAGGTCCATGGCCCTCTATGGGGCCCCGATATGGGCCGGCTCGGTGGGTCCGACGGAGGTGGCCCGGCTCCACAGGGGCCAGAGGACAATGGCGGTGAGAGTGTGTCGGGGGTACCGCACACTCTCCCACGAGGTGGCTTGTGCCCTGGCCGGCTCCCTCCCGTGGGACCTTGAGGCCGAGGTCCTCTCCTCCGTGTACTGGCGGAGGGCGCGGGCACGTGCGGAGGACCTACGGCCTGCCCCACGGGAGGTCGAGCAGTGGCGGAAGAGGGCGAGACGGGCCGCCCTCGAGTCGTGGAGCCGGCGGATCGCCGAAGATAGGACAAGGGGAGCCGGGGCTGTCCGGCTCCTCGAGGCGATCCGTCCAGTGCTGAGGGACTGGGTACACCGCGGCCATGGGAGTCTCTCCTTCCGGCTGACACAGGTACTCTCGGGGCACGGTTGCTTCGGGAGATACCTGTGTCGCGTTGCCCGGAGGGAAGAGACTCCGGACTGCCACCAGTGCGGCTGCGCCGAGGAAACGGCGCAGCACGTGCTGGAGGTGTGCCCGGGGGCGGCGGATCCGCGGCTGTTCCTGGCCGCGGACATGGGTGGGGACCTCTCGTTGCCGAACATCCTGGCAAGGATGGTCGCCGACGAGAGGTCCTGGGAGGCGATGGCCTCTTTCTGCGAGGAAGTGATGTCGCAGAGAGAGGCCGAGGAGCGGGAGAGGGAGGCGGATCCCCTCGCTCCCCCGCTCCGAAGAGGGCGGAGACGGAGGCGTGCAAGCAGAGCTCGCACGCCGTCTCCGCTGGGAGGGTCTGGGGTGGCGGATGTGGGGACATCCGCCACCCCTTCTTAGTCACTTAATGTGACAGACCCTCCAGGTGGTCGACGCGCCCGGTGTTCCGGCGCGTCGTCACGAGGTGGGAAGGGGTCAGTTCAACGACCCCTTCCCGAGGCGAGTCCGCCCAGGGGCGGACAAACGGCGGGATGGGGCCGCGGTGCATACTCTGCATGGTCCCGTGGCCCCGTCCGACTTGCCGTCGCCGTAGGAACACCTTGGGGTTTTAGTTGGTATTAGCGCCACCGCTGCGGCCGTGGCGCTCGAGTCCAACATACCCCGCTCTTGTCCCCACTCGAGCGGGGATGCGTAAAAGCATTTCCCCAAGTAAAAAAAAAAAAAAAAAAAAAAAAAAAAAAAAAAAAAAAGGTTAGGTTAGGTTAGGTTAGGTTAGGTTAGGTTAGGTTAGGTTAGGTTAGGTTAGGTTAGGTTAGGTTAGGTTAGGTTAGGTTCCCCCCCAGTGGGTTCCCGCCTTGTCGCGGCGGGGGGGCTCAGTAGCCGTGGTTTTCCCCACCCACGGTGAAGCCAAGAGGAACCCGAGGTGGGGCCGCTTCTTCCGGGCGCTGTGCCTCCCAGGCCCAGTCGAAGCGGCCGGTAGGTTGCGGTGGGGTCCGCGCCGCAACTGAGGTGGGCTGCAGTGTGGGGGTCGCACTGCAGCTGAGGGATACGGGGCCGCCACCGTTGAATGGCGGTGCGGTGGGGTCGCAGGGGAAGAGGAGTGTCGGTATTACGGTGCGCCGCTCTCCCTATCCTCTGCGACCGTGAGTTGGGGAGGCTTTACGCCTCCCCGGAGGGGGTAGGCTCGCCCGGCGCCCCGGACAGTCCGGGTAGCGGCGGTGCGAGCCTTGGCGGCCTTGAGTGGCTGCGGGGCTTGGCCGGCGTCCCAGCCTTATGCTGGGTAGCGGCGGCGCAAGTCGGGGCCCTCGCACCCATCTCTCCTTGGAGAGTAGTGCTGCAGGGCCCGGGGCCTTCTCCGCACGCCCCAGAGCTTTTATCTGGAGCGCGCGTAGAAGGCGGTCCGGACGAGGTCCGGACGGAGGGGGTAGGCTCGCCCGGCGCCCTGGACAGTCCGGGTAGCGGCGGTGCGAGCCTTTGGCGGCCTTGAGTGGCCGCGGGGCTCGGTCGGCGTCCCAGCCTTATGCTGGGTAGCGGCGACGCGAGTCGGGGGGTCTGGGGGGCGGATGTGGGTGACATCCGTCCTTCTAGTCACAGCCGTGACAGACCCCCAGGGGTGGACGACGCGCCCGGTGTTCCGGCGCGTCGTACCAGGGGAGGGAAGGGGGTCTTCCCGAGGCGGGTCCGCCCAGGGGCGGACAGGTGGCGGGAGGGGGTTGCGGTGCATACTCTGCATGGTCCCGCGGCCCCCGTCCGACTTGCCGCAGCGGTGGAACACCTTTGGGTTTTAGTCGGTATTAGCGTCACTGCCGAGGCCGTGGCGCTTGAGTCCGACATACCCCGCTCGTGTCCCCACACGGCGGGGATGCGTAAATGCATTTCCCAAAGTAAAAAAAAAAAAAAAAAAAAAAGGTTAGGTTAGGTTCCCCCCCAGTGGGTTCCCGCCTTGTCGCGGCGGGGGGGCTCAGTAGCCGTGGTCTTCCCCACCCACGGTGAAGCCAAGTGGAACCCGAGGAGGGGCCGCTTCTTCTAGGGCTTTGCCACGGGCCCTGTCGAAGCGGCCGGTAGGTTGCGGTGGGATCTAGGCCGCAACTGAGGTGGGCTGCAGTGTGGGGGTCGCACTGCAGCTGAGGGAGACGGGGCCGTCACCGTTAGATGGCGGCGCGGTGGGGTCGCAGGGGAAGAGGAGTGTCGGTATTACGGTGCGCCGCTCTCCCTATCCTCTGCGACCGTGAGTTGGGGAGGCTTTACGCCTCCCCGGAGGGGGTAGGCTCGCCCGGCGCCCTGGACATTCCGGGTAGCGGCGGTGCGAGCCTTGGCGGCCTTGAGTGGCTGCGGGGCTTGGCCGGCGTCCCAGCCTTATGCTGGGTAGCGGCGGCGCAAGTCGGGGCCCTCTCACCCACCTCTCCTTTGAGAGCAGGTGCTGTAGGGCCCGGTGGCCTTCTCCGCGCGCCCCAGAGCTTTTATCTGGAGCGCGTGTAGAAGGCGGTCCGGACGAGGTCCGGACGGAGGGGGTAGGCTCGCCCGGCGCCCTGGACAGTCCGGGTAGCGGCGGTGCGAGCCTTTGGCGGCCTTGAGTGGCCGCGGGGCTCGGTCGGCGTCCCAGCCTTATGCTGGGTAGCGGCGACGCGAGTCGGGGGGTCTGGGGGGCGGATGTGGGTGACATCCGTCCTTCTAGTCACAGCCGTGACAGACCCCCAGGGGTGGACGACGCGCCCGGTGTTCCGGCGCGTCGTACCAGGGGAGGGAAGGGGGTCTTCCCGAGGCGGGTCCGCCCAGGGGCGGACAGGTGGCGGGAGGGGGTTGCGGTGCATACTCTGCATGGTCCCGCGGCCCCCGTCCGACTTGCCGCAGCGGTGGAACACCTTTGGGTTTTAGTCGGTATTAGCGTCACTGCCGAGGCCGTGGCGCTTGAGTCCGACATACCCCGCTCGTGTCCCCACACGGCGGGGATGCGTAAATGCATTTCCCAAAGTAAAAAAAAAAAAAAAAAAAAAAAAAAAGGTTAGGTTAGGTTAGGTTAGGTTCCCCCCCAGTGGGTTCCCGCCTTGTCGCGGCGGGGGGGCTCAGTAGCCGTGGATTCGGCACCCACGGTGAAGCCAAGAGGAACCCGAGGTGGGGCCGCTTCTTCCGGGCTGTGCTTCCCGGGCCCAGTCGAAGCGGCCGGTAGGTTGCGGTGGGGTTGGCGCCGCAACTGAGGTGGGCTGCAGTGTGGGGGTTCGCACTGCAGCTGAGGGATACGGGGCCGCCACCGTTGAATGGCGGTGCGGTGGGGTCGCAGGGGAAGAGGAGTGCCGGTATTACGGTGCGCCGCTCTCCCTATCCTCTGCGACCGTGAGTTGGGGAGGCTTTACGCCTCCCCGGAGGGGGTAGGCTCGCCCGGCGCCCCGGACAGTCCGGGTAGCGGCGGTGCGAGCCTTGGCGGCCTTGAGTGGCTGCGGGGCTTGGCCGGCGTCCCAGCCTTATGCTGGGTAGCGGCGGCGCAAGTCGGGGCCCTCTCACCCACCTCTCCTTTGAGAGCAGGTGCTGTAGGGCCCGGTGGCCTTCTCCGCGCGCCCCAGAGCTTTTATCTGGAGCGCGTGTAGAAGGCGGTCCGGACGAGGTCCGGACGGAGGGGGTAGGCTCGCCCGGCGCCCTGGACATTCCGGGTAGCGGCGGTGCGAGCCTTGGCGGCCTTGAGTGGCCGCGGGACTCGGTCGGCGTCCCAGCCTTATGCTGGGTAGCGGCGACGCGAGTCGGGGGGTCTGGGGGGCGGATGTGGGTGACATCCGTCCTTCTAGTCACAGCCGTGACAGACCCCCAGGGGTGGACGACGCGCCCGGTGTTCCGGCGCGTCGTACCAGGGGAGGGAAGGGGGTCTTCCCGAGGCGGGTCCGCCCAGGGGCGGACAGGTGGCGGGAGGGGGTTGCGGTGCATACTCTGCATGGTCCCGCGGCCCCCGTCCGACTTGCCGCAGCGGTGGAACACCTTTGGGTTTTAGTCGGTATTAGCGCCACTACTGCGGTCGTGGCGCTGGAGTCCGACATACCCCGCTCGTGTCCCCACACGGCGGGGATGCGTAAATGCATTTCCCAAAGTAAAAAAAAAAAAAAAAAAAAAAAAAAAAAAAAAAAAAAAAAAAAAAAGGTTAGGTTAGGTTAGGTTAGGTTAGGTTAGGTTAGGTTAGGTTAGGTTAGGTTAGGTTAGGTTAGGTTAGGTTAGGTTAGGTTAGGTTAGGTTAGGTTCCCCCCCAGTGGGTCCCGCCTTGTCGTGGCGGGGGGGCTAAGTACCTGCGGCAAGATAGCTGCGGGGAAACCAAGAGGACCCGAGGAGGAGGCTCGACCGGCGCCCTGGAGAGTCCGGGAAGCGGCGGTGCGAGCCGGGGGCGGCCTTGAGTGGCCGCGGGGCTCGGTCGGCGTCCCAGTCATATACTGGGTCGCGGCGACGCGAGTCGGGGGGGCCTTCTCCGCACGCCCCAGAGCTTTTATCTGGGGCTGGCGTAGAAGGCAGTCCGGACGGGGGTCTGGACGTGTGGGGTCGTCTGCGGACGGCGTTTGGGGAGGCTTTAGGCCTTCCGGAGGGGGTAGGCTCACCCGGCGCCCTGGACAGTCCGGGTAGCGGTGGGTGAGTCTTGGCGGCCTTGAGTGGCTGCGGGGCTTGGCCGGCGTCTCAGCCTTATGCTGAGTAGCGGCGGCGCAAGTCGGGGACGTGCTCGGCGTGCACTCACACTGCCGCCGAGCGGGCTCGGGGAGAAATCTTCTGGCCAGCGTCCTTGGAGGGAGGTGCGCTCTTCCTCCACCCGGTTCCGCACTGCCATCGCAAAGACCCCCGTTCGCGCTAAGGGTGGTACGTGGTGGCATGTGTTAGGGCCGAAGGGGACTTGCCTTTATTGGCCGGTCCCAGAGCAGGCAAGCTCGACATAAAAAACCCGGGAGAAAACCCGTAAAAACCTATGGATACCTGGGGACCTCCATAGTATGTACCCTTGCTCCCGGAATGGGCGTCACCCGGGAGTGGACGTTTATATCGACCCTACTCGTGGGATTTATTATGGATAAACGAACAAATAAAAACAACTATGACGAAGGGCGGGGGCTTAGCCCCGAAAACGCGGAAGACTCCGACTCCTCCTGCAGGAGTATGGTGTCGGTGACAAGCATGTCACCCGACAGAGCTAGTGTAAGGTCTTGGCTCAAGCGAGCCAGGTCTTGCGACTCGAAGAGCGGGGCTAGTGGCCCTGGCTCGGAGGTAGAGGATGCAGACGCTCCCGCTACGAAGAAGATGCCTGCAGCGCGACGAGGCAGAGGCCGACCGCCTACTACAGGCGAGTACGTCGGCCTCGCCCAGGCCAAGGCGGCTCTTGTCGCCGCTAAAAGGCAAGAGCTGGAATTGCAGGCGGAGCAGGAGGTTGGGGAGCTGGCCCTGACCCTGCGCTCCAGCAAATCGGCAGAGCGACTGCCCGAGCCGACATTGGAGGGGTCGGAGGACCTTGCGTCCGACCTCTCCGATAAAGTGATGGCCTCCGTGGCCGTCATAAACAAAGTGGCCACAAAGTCCGGAAACTTGAAAGGAACCTTTCAGCGGCACCTAAAAGAGGCGGCGGCAACGGTGCAAGACGCGTTGGCAACCCTGCAGAAGAGGTCCTCAACAGAGGAGACCCAAAAACTGCAGGTTGCCAACGCGCGCCTCAGGGAGGAAGTCGCGGAGCTCCGGAAAGAGTTGGCAGAGCTCCGCGCAGAGATGAGGGCGACGCGAACCTCCGCTCCTCCGCAGGCTTCTGGGTCTGAGACCCAAAAAGAGCCTCGTCCGGCAGAGGAGTTGGAGCAGGCGATTCTTCGACAGGTGGGCGGTATGCTTAGTGCCCGACTGGAGGCACTGGAGGATCGCCTCCTGCCAGAGAAGCGGATCCGCCCTCCTCTGGCCGCGGACCGTCGGCGAGAAGCGGCACCTCCCCCTGCGCCCACATTGGAGCAGGCCCCGACGCCCAAGCCCAGTAAGGGCAAGGGCAAGGGGAAGGCTTCAAAGCCCACAGCCCTGGAAGCAGGACACCCGAAAGTGGCTGCAATTCCTGCCCCTCCGCCACCGCCTCTCACCGAGGCCTGGTCGGAGGTAGCCAGGAGAAAGACCGCCAGACCGAAGGTCCAGCAGCCACGGCCTGCGACGACGGAGACGGATAGGCCCAAGACGGGAAAAAAGGCCCAGGCCCAGGCAAACAAAAAGCCCAAGAAGGTGAGGATCCGCCCCCAACGCACGGCAGCGGTGGTGATCACGCTGCTGCCGGGGGCGGCCGAAAAGGGCCTGGACTACACCAGAGTGTTGGGTGAGGCCAGGTCAAAGCTTGACCTCAGCGGCTTTCCGCCGCTGAAAATGAGAGCGGCGGCGACTGGGGGCCGCATTATCGAGGTGTCGGGCACGGAGCGGTCCGACAAAGCCGACTCCCTGGCCTCGAAGCTCCGCGAGGTATTCCAGGGCGCCGAGGCAGAAATCCGGGTATCCAGGCCAGTCACCACCGCAGACCTGCGGGTGAGCGGCCTGGACGATTCGGTCGGCGCCCAAGAGCTTACCGAGTGCCTCGCCAAGGCCGGAGGCTGCGCCGCTTCGGACCTGAAGGTCGGAGAGGTTCGGAAGGGGGCGGCGGGCATGGGCACCGCCTTCGTGCGGTGCCCTGCAGTGGCCGCCAAGAAAATAGTGGCGGCCGGCAACCGGCTGTTGGTGGGTTGGGTGGCAGCGCGGGTTGAGGTCTTGGAGGCCCGACCCCGCCGCTGCTTCCGGTGCCTTGCACAGGGCCACGTCAGGGCCCAGTGCAAGGCCGAGGTGGACCGCAGCGGGGAATGCTACCGCTGCGGTCAAACAGGCCATAAGGCCAGCGGTTGCTCTGCCGCCCCCCACTGCACCTTGTGCGCAGCTGCGGGGAAGCCGGCAGACCACCTCTCCGGGGGCAAGGCATGCGCCAAGCCCCCGTCCAAGAAAGAGGCCGGAAAAAAGAAGGCTGCGACCAAAGCAAGGTCGCAGCCGACTCGCCCCGTAGTGGAGCAGGCGGCTGCCATGGAGGAAAGTTAGGATGTCGGCCCTAACTTTCCTCCAGGCGAATCTCAACCACTCTGCCAGGGCTCAGGACCTCCTTCTCCAGAGCCTGGCAGAGCGGTTGACCAAGGTGGCCGTGATCGCCGAGCCATACCGGATCCCGCCCAGGACAGACTGGGTTGGGGATCTGGATGGCTTGGTGGCGATCACCACGCAGTCGCCTGCCCAATCCCCTCCTCTCGAGGATGTGGTGAGGGGTAGGGGATTCGTCGCGGCCCGGATCGGGGGGACGGTAGCTGTGGGGGTGTACTTCTCCCCCAACAGGGTCCTCGCCGAGTTTGAGAGTTTTCTCGGCGAGGTGGGGACCCTGGTCAGCCAGAACCGTCCCCGATCCGTCATCGTCCTCGGAGACCTCAACGCAAAATCCACCGCGTGGGGGTCCTCGAGGACTGATGCCAGGGGCGAGGCCGTGGACGAGTGGCTGGCGGAGACGGGGCTGTGCGTGGTCAACCGGGGGTCGGAGGACACGTGCGTGCGACGCTCGGGTGGGTCGGTCATCGATGTGACCCTTGCCACCCCCGAGCTCGCAGCACGTGTCCGGGACTGGGAGGTCCTGGTGGACGAGGAGACGCTCTCCGATCATCGGTATATCCGATTCAGCGTCTCCTCGTCGATGGTAGGACAGGGCCCACGGTTGCCACCGGCGGCTGGCCGGCGCTGGGCACTGACACGTCTGGACACCGACTTGCTGCGGGAAGCCGCGATCGTCCAGACGTGGAGTGCCCCCCCCTCAGAGGAAGACTTGGACGCCGCAGCGGATGGACTGTGTGAGGCCATGGCACGCGTGTGCGACGCCGCCATGCCGCGCGCGAGGCCTCCACAGTCCAAGCGCCAAGTCTACTGGTGGGGAGAGGGGGTCGCCGAGCTCCGCCGCCAGTGCCTGGCAGGACGCCGCTGCTACCAGCGGCACCGCCGGAGGAGGGTGCAGGACGCGGAGGAGCTGGACCGCCTCTACATCGTGTACAGAGAGGCGTGCAAGGCCCTCCGCGTCGCGATTAGCCAGGCCAAAGCACAGGCCTGGCAAGAGCTGCTGGAGTCGCTGGAGAGGGACCCGTGGGGGCGGCCCTACAAATGGGCCCGCCAGAAGCTGCGACCCTGGGCCCCTCCAGTGACCAGCACCCTCGAGCCGGCGGTCCTCCGTAGGGTGGTCGAGGGACTGTTCCCCGGTAGTCCGGGGACCGAATTCGTCCCTCCCGCCCTACCGGCGCCTGCCACGGCGGAGGAGGAAGAGGAGGTCGTCCCCGAGGTCTCGCAGGGCGAGCTGGGGGCGGCCGTCCTTAGGATGAGGGCCAAGAATACGGCGCCGGGGCCCGACGGGATTCCCGGTCGTGCGTGGGCCCTCGTCCAAGAGGACTTAGGAGAACGGCTGAGGGTGCTACTCGACCGCTGCCTGCGGGAAGGCAGGTTCCCCAGGCGGTGGAAATCGGGCCGGCTGGTCCTGCTGAAGAAGGAGGGGCGTCCGGCAGATCAGCCGGCAGGGTATCGCCCAATTGTGCTGCTTGACGAGGCGGGCAAGCTCCTGGAACGAGTGGTGAATGCCCGCCTCGTCAACCACCTAGAAGATGTCGGCCCGAATTTGGCCGACACACAATTTGGGTTTCGGAGGGGTCGCTCGACGATCGACGCCATAGCGCACGTCCGCGACCTCTCCGACGAGGCGTGCTCCAGCGGCGGGGTGCTGTTGGCGGTGTCTCTTGACATCGCCAACGCATTCAACACCCTGCCCTGGAGCGTAATATTGGGGGCACCGGGGTGGCACAAGATACCCCAGTACCTCCGACGCCTCGTGGGGGACTACCTCTCCGATCGGGAGGTAGTCTACCCCACAAAGGAGGGAGAGGGCCGGAGCCCCATGACCCGCGGCGTTCCACAGGGGTCCGTATTGGGCCCCACCCTGTGGAACGTCGGGTACGACTGGGTTTTGAGGGGCGCTAACCTTCGTGGCGTCAGCGTCGTTTGTTACGCTGACGACACGTTGGTTACCGCGAGGGGACAGACGTATAGAGATGCGTCTGTCCTGGCCACCGCCGCGGTCGCTGCGGTGGTGGCCCGGATCCGGCGGTTGGGCCTGGAGGTGGCGCTCCATAAATCCGAGGCCATCTGTTTCCACGGGCCTCGGAGGGCGCCACCTGCAGGCTCAAAGATAGTGGTGGGCGGAACCTTCATTGCTGTCGGCGCGACGCTGAAATACCTCGGCGTCGTGATCGACAGCAGATGGAGGTTCGGGGCCCACTTTGAGGGGCTGACCCCGAGGGTCGTGGGGACGGCGGCTGCGCTTAGCCGCCTCCTGCCGAACCTCGGAGGTGGAGGGGGGACCTGCCGCCGCCTGTATATGGCGGTGGTAAGGTCCATGGCCCTCTATGGGGCTCCGATATGGGCGGGATCAGTGGGTCCGACGGAGGTGGCCCGGCTCCACAGGGGCCAGAGGATAATGGCGGTGAGAGTGTGTCGGGGGTACCGCACACTCTCCCACGAGGTGGCTTGTGCCCTGGCCGGCTCCCTCCCGTGGGACCTTGAGGCCGAGGTCCTCTCCTCCGTGTACTGGCGGAGGGCGCGGGCACGTGCGGAGGACCTACGGCCTGCCCCACGGGAGGTCGAGCAGTGGCGGAAGAGGGCGAGACGGGCCGCCCTCGAGTCGTGGAGCCGGCGGATCGCCGAAGATAGGACAAGGGGAGCCGGGGCTGTCCGGCTCCTCGAGGCGATCCGTCCAGTGCTGAGGGACTGGGTACACCGCGGCCATGGGAGTCTCTCCTTCCGGCTGACACAGGTACTCTCGGGGCACGGTTGCTTCGGGAGATACCTGTGTCGCGTTGCCCGGAGGGAAGAGACTCCGGACTGCCACCAGTGCGGCTGCGCCGAGGAAACGGCGCAGCACGTGCTGGAGGTGTGCCCGGGGGCGGCGGATCCGCGGCTGTTCCTGGCCGCGGACATGGGTGGGGACCTCTCGTTGCCGAACATCCTGGCAAGGATGGTCGCCGACGAGAGGTCCTGGGAGGCGATGGCCTCTTTCTGCGAGGAAGTGATGTCGCAGAGAGAGGCCGAGGAGCGGGAGAGGGAGGCGGATCCCCTCGCTCCCCCGCTCCGAAGAGGGCGGAGACGGAGGCGTGCAAGCAGAGCTCGCACGCCGTCTCCGCTGGGAGGGTCTGGGGTGGCGGATGTGGGGACATCCGCCACCCCTTCTTAGTCACTTAATGTGACAGACCCTCCAGGTGGTCGACGCGCCCGGTGTTCCGGCGCGTCGTCACGAGGTGGGAAGGGGTCAGTTCAACGACCCCTTCCCGAGGCGAGTCCGCCCAGGGGCGGACAAACGGCGGGATGGGGCCGCGGTGCATACTCTGCATGGTCCCGTGGCCCCGTCCGACTTGCCGTCGCCGTAGGAACACCTTGGGGTTTTAGTTGGTATTAGCGCCACCGCTGCGGCCGTGGCGCTCGAGTCCAACATACCCCGCTCTTGTCCCCACTCGAGCGGGGATGCGTAAAAGCATTTCCCCAAGTAAAAAAAAAAAAAAAAAAAAAAAAGGTTAGGTTAGGTTAGGTTAGGTTAGGTTAGGTTAGGTTAGGTTAGGTTAGGTTAGGTTAGGTTAGGTTAGGTTAGGTTAGGTTAGGTTAGGTTAGGTCCCCCCCCAGTGGGTTCCCGCCTTGTCGCGGCGGGGGGGCTCAGTAGCCGTGGTCTTCCCCACCCACGGTGAAGCCAAGAGGAACCCGAGGTGGGGCCGCTTCTTCCGGGCGCTGTGCCTCCCAGGCCCAGTCGAAGCGGCCGGTAGGTTGCGGTGGGGTCCGCGCCGCAACTGAGGTGGGCTGCAGTGCGGGGGTTCGCACTGCAGCTGAGGGATACGGGGCCGCCACCGTTGAATGGCGGTGCGGTGGGGTCGCAGGGGAAGAGGAGTGTCGGTATTACGGTGCGCCGCTCTCCCTATCCTCTGCGACCGTGAGTTGGGGAGGCTTTACGCCTCCCCGGAGGGGGTAGGCTCGCCCGGCGCCCCGGACAGTCCGGGTAGCGGCGGTGCGAGCCTTGGCGGCCTTGAGTGGCTGCGGGGCTTGGCCGGCGTCCCAGCCTTATACTGGGTAGCGGCGGCGCAAGTCGGGGCCCTCTCACCCAACTCTCCTTGGAGAGTAGTGCTGTAGGGCCCGGGGGCCTTCTCCGCACGCCCCAGAGCTTTTATCTGGAGCGCGCGTAGAAGGTGGTCCGGACGATGTCCGGACGGAGGGGGTAGGCTCGCCCGGCGCCCTGGACAGTCCGGGTAGCGGCGGTGCGAGTCTCGGCGGCCTTGAGTGGCCGCGGGGCTCGGTCGGCGTCCCAGCCTTATGCTGGGTAGCGGCGACGCGAGTCGGGGGGTCTGGGGGGCGGATGTGGTGGACATCCGTCCTTCTAGTCACAGTCGTGACAGACCCCCAGGGGTGGACGACGCGCCCGGTGTTCCGGCGCGTCGTACCAAGGGGAGGGAAGGGGGTGCTTCCCGAGGCGGGTCCGCCCAGGGGCGGGCAGGCGGCGGGAGGGGGTTGCGGTGCATACTCTGCATGGTCCCGCGGCCCCCGTCCGACGTGCTGCAGCGGTGGAACACCTTTGGGTTTTAGTCGGTATTAGCGCCATTGCTGAGGCCGTGGCGCTCGAGTCCGACATACCCCGCTCGTGTCCCCACACGGCGGGGATGCGTAAATGCATTTCCCAAAGTAAAAAAAAAAAAAAAAAAAAAAGGTTAGGTTAGGTTAGGTTAGGTTAGGTTAGGTTAGGTTAGGTTAGGTTAGGTTAGGTTAGGTTAGGTTAGGTTAGGTTAGGTTAGGTTAGGTTCCCCCCCAGTGGGTTCCCGCCTTGTCGCGGCGGGGGGGCTCAGTAACCGTGGATTCGGCACCCACGGTGAAGCAAAGAGGAACCCGAGGTGGGGCCGCTTCTTCCGGGCTGTGCTTCCCGGGCCCAGTCGAAGCGGCCGGTAGGTTGCGGTGGGGTTGGCGCCGCAACTGAGGGGGGCTGCAGTGTGGGGGTTCGCACTGCAGCTGAGGGATACGGGGCCGCCACCGTTGAATGGCGGTGCGGTGGGGTCGCAGGGGAAGAGGAGTGCCGGTATTACGGTGCGCCGCTCTCCCTATCCTCTGCGACCGTGAGTTGGGGAGGCTTTACGCCTCCCCGGAGGGGGTAGGCTCGCCCGGCGCCCCGGACAGTCCGGGTAGCGGCGGTGCGAGCCTTGGCGGCCTTGAGTGGCTGCGGGGCTTGGCCGGCGTCCCAGCCTTATGCTGGGTAGCGGCGGCGCAAGTCGGGGCCCTCGCACCCAACTCTCCCTGGAGAGTAGTGCTGTAGGGCCCGGGGGCCTTCTCCGCACGCCCCAGAGCTTTTATCTGGAGCGCGCGTAGAAGGCGGTCCGGACGATGTCCGGACGGAGGGGGTAGGCTCGTCCGGCGCCCTGGACATTCCGGGTAGCGGCGGTGCGAGCCTTGGCGGCCTTGAGTGGCTGCGGGGCTTGGCCGGCGTCCCAGCCTTATGCTGGGTAGCGGCGGCGCAAGTCGGGGCCCTCGCACCCAACTCTCCCTGGAGAGTAGTGCTGTAGGGCCCGGGGGCCTTCTCCGCACGCCCCAGAGCTTTTATCTGGAGCGCGCGTAGAAGGCGGTCCGGACGATGTCCGGACGGAGGGGGTAGGCTCGTCCGGCGCCCTGGACATTCCGGGTAGCGGCGGTGCGAGCCTTGGCGGCCTTGAGTGGCCGCGGGACTCGGTCGGCGTCCCAGCCTTATGCTGGGTAGCGGCGACGCGAGTCGGGGGGTCTGGGGGGCGGATGTGGGTGACATCCGTCCTTCTAGTCACAGCCGTGACAGACCCCCAGGGGTGGACGACGCGCCCGGTGTTCCGGCGCGTCGTACCAAAGGGGGGAAGGGGGTTCTTCCCGAGGCGGGTCCGCCCAGGGGCGGACAGGCGGCGGGAGGGGGTTGCGGTGCATACTCTGCATGGTCCCGCGGCCCCCGTCCGACTTGCCGCAGCGGTGGAACACCTTTGGGTTTTAGTCGGTATTAGCGTCACTGCCGAGGCCGTGGCGCTTGAGTCCGACATACCCCGCTCGTGTCCCCACACGGCGGGGATGCGTAAATGCATTTCCCAAAGTAAAAAAAAAAAAAAAAAAAAAAAAAAAAAAAAAAAAAAAAAAAAAAAAAAAAAAAAAAAAAAAAAAAAAAAAAAAAAAAAAAAAAAAAAAAAAAAAAAAAAAAAAAAAAAAAAAAAAAAAAAGGTTAGGTTAGGTTAGGTTAGGTTAGGTTAGGTTAGGTTAGGTTAGGTTAGGTTAGGTTAGGTTAGGTTAGGTTAGGTTAGGTTAGGTTAGGTTAGGTTAGGTTAGGTTAGGTTAGGTTAGGTTAGGTTAGGTTAGGTTAGGTTAGGTTAGGTTAGGTTAGGTTAGGTTAGGTTAGGTTAGGTTAGGTTAGGTTAGGTTAGGTTAGGTTAGGTTAGGTTAGGTTAGGTTAGGTTAGGTTAGGTTAGGTTAGGTTAGGTTAGGTTAGGTTAGGTTAGGTTAGGTTAGGTTAGGTTAGGTTAGGTTAGGTTAGGTTAGGTTAGGTTAGGTTAGGTTAGGTTAGGTTAGGTTAGGTTAGGTTAGGTTAGGTTAGGTTAGGTTAGGTTAGGTTAGGTTAGGTTAGGTTAGGTTAGGTTAGGTTAGGTTAGGTTAGGTTAGGTTAGGTTAGGTTAGGTTAGGTTAGGTTAGGTTAGGTTAGGTTAGGTTAGGTTAGGTTAGGTTAGGTTAGGTTAGGTTAGGTTAGGTTAGGTTAGGTTAGGTTAGGTTAGGTTAGGTTAGGTTAGGTTAGGTTAGGTTAGGTTAGGTTAGGTTAGGTTAGGTTAGGTTAGGTTAGGTTAGGTTAGGTTAGGTTAGGTTAGGTTAGGTTAGGTTAGGTTAGGTTAGGTTAGGTTAGGTTAGGTTAGGTTAGGTTAGGTTAGGTTAGGTTAGGTTAGGTTAGGTTAGGTTAGGTTAGGTTAGGTTAGGTTAGGTTAGGTTAGGTTAGGTTAGGTTAGGTTAGGTTAGGTTAGGTTAGGTTAGGTTAGGTTAGGTTAGGTTAGGTTAGGTTAGGTTAGGTTAGGTTAGGTTAGGTTAGGTTAGGTTAGGTTAGGTTAGGTTAGGTTAGGTTAGGTTAGGTTAGGTTAGGTTAGGTTAGGTTAGGTTAGGTTAGGTTAGGTTAGGTTAGGTTAGGTTAGGTTAGGTTAGGTTAGGTTAGGTTAGGTTAGGTTAGGTTAGGTTAGGTTAGGTTAGGTTAGGTTAGGTTAGGTTAGGTTAGGTTAGGTTAGGTTAGGTTAGGTTAGGTTAGGTTAGGTTAGGTTAGGTTAGGTTAGGTTAGGTTAGGTTAGGTTAGGTTAGGTTAGGTTAGGTTAGGTTAGGTTAGGTTAGGTTAGGTTAGGTTAGGTTAGGTTAGGTTAGGTTAGGTTAGGTTAGGTTAGGTTAGGTTAGGTTAGGTTAGGTTAGGTTAGGTTAGGTTAGGTTAGGTTAGGTTAGGTTAGGTTAGGTTAGGTTAGGTTAGGTTAGGTTAGGTTAGGTTAGGTTAGGTTAGGTTAGGTTAGGTTAGGTTAGGTTAGGTTAGGTTAGGTTAGGTTAGGTTAGGTTAGGTTAGGTTAGGTTAGGTTAGGTTAGGTTAGGTTAGGTTAGGTTAGGTTAGGTTAGGTTAGGTTAGGTTAGGTTAGGTTAGGTTAGGTTAGGTTAGGTTAGGTTAGGTTAGGTTAGGTTAGGTTAGGTTAGGTTAGGTTAGGTTAGGTTAGGTTAGGTTAGGTTAGGTTAGGTTAGGTTAGGTTAGGTTAGGTTAGGTTAGGTTAGGTTAGGTTAGGTTAGGTTAGGTTAGGTTAGGTTAGGTTAGGTTAGGTTAGGTTAGGTTAGGTTAGGTTAGGTTAGGTTAGGTTAGGTTAGGTTAGGTTAGGTTAGGTTAGGTTAGGTTAGGTTAGGTTAGGTTAGGTTAGGTTAGGTTAGGTTAGGTTAGGTTAGGTTAGGTTAGGTTAGGTTAGGTTAGGTTAGGTTAGGTTAGGTTAGGTTAGGTTAGGTTAGGTTAGGTTAGGTTAGGTTAGGTTAGGTTAGGTTAGGTTAGGTTAGGTTAGGTTAGGTTAGGTTAGGTTAGGTTAGGTTAGGTTAGGTTAGGTTAGGTTAGGTTAGGTTAGGTTAGGTTAGGTTAGGTTAGGTTAGGTTAGGTTAGGTTAGGTTAGGTTAGGTTAGGTTAGGTTAGGTTAGGTTAGGTTAGGTTAGGTTAGGTTAGGTTAGGTTAGGTTAGGTTAGGTTAGGTTAGGTTAGGTTAGGTTAGGTTAGGTTAGGTTAGGTTAGGTTAGGTTAGGTTAGGTTAGGTTAGGTTAGGTTAGGTTAGGTTAGGTTAGGTTAGGTTAGGTTAGGTTAGGTTAGGTTAGGTTAGGTTAGGTTAGGTTAGGTTAGGTTAGGTTAGGTTAGGTTAGGTTAGGTTAGGTTAGGTTAGGTTAGGTTAGGTTAGGTTAGGTTAGGTTAGGTTAGGTTAGGTTAGGTTAGGTTAGGTTAGGTTAGGTTAGGTTAGGTTAGGTTAGGTTAGGTTAGGTTAGGTTAGGTTAGGTTAGGTTAGGTTAGGTTAGGTTAGGTTAGGTTAGGTTAGGTTAGGTTAGGTTAGGTTAGGTTAGGTTAGGTTAGGTTAGGTTAGGTTAGGTTAGGTTAGGTTAGGTTAGGTTAGGTTAGGTTAGGTTAGGTTAGGTTAGGTTAGGTTAGGTTAGGTTAGGTTAGGTTAGGTTAGGTTAGGTTAGGTTAGGTTAGGTTAGGTTAGGTTAGGTTAGGTTAGGTTAGGTTAGGTTAGGTTAGGTTAGGTTAGGTTAGGTTAGGTTAGGTTAGGTTAGGTTAGGTTAGGTTAGGTTAGGTTAGGTTAGGTTAGGTTAGGTTAGGTTAGGTTAGGTTAGGTTAGGTTAGGTTAGGTTAGGTTAGGTTAGGTTAGGTTAGGTTAGGTTAGGTTAGGTTAGGTTAGGTTAGGTTAGGTTAGGTTAGGTTAGGTTAGGTTAGGTTAGGTTAGGTTAGGTTAGGTTAGGTTAGGTTAGGTTAGGTTAGGTTAGGTTAGGTTAGGTTAGGTTAGGTTAGGTTAGGTTAGGTTAGGTTAGGTTAGGTTAGGTTAGGTTAGGTTAGGTTAGGTTAGGTTAGGTTAGGTTAGGTTAGGTTAGGTTAGGTTAGGTTAGGTTAGGTTAGGTTAGGTTAGGTTAGGTTAGGTTAGGTTAGGTTAGGTTAGGTTAGGTTAGGTTAGGTTAGGTTAGGTTAGGTTAGGTTAGGTTAGGTTAGGTTAGGTTAGGTTAGGTTAGGTTAGGTTAGGTTAGGTTAGGTTAGGTTAGGTTAGGTTAGGTTAGGTTAGGTTAGGTTAGGTTAGGTTAGGTTAGGTTAGGTTAGGTTAGGTTAGGTTAGGTTAGGTTAGGTTAGGTTAGGTTAGGTTAGGTTAGGTTAGGTTAGGTTAGGTTAGGTTAGGTTAGGTTAGGTTAGGTTAGGTTAGGTTAGGTTAGGTTAGGTTAGGTTAGGTTAGGTTAGGTTAGGTTAGGTTAGGTTAGGTTAGGTTAGGTTAGGTTAGGTTAGGTTAGGTTAGGTTAGGTTAGGTTAGGTTAGGTTAGGTTAGGTTAGGTTAGGTTAGGTTAGGTTAGGTTAGGTTAGGTTAGGTTAGGTTAGGTTAGGTTAGGTTAGGTTAGGTTAGGTTAGGTTAGGTTAGGTTAGGTTAGGTTAGGTTAGGTTAGGTTAGGTTAGGTTAGGTTAGGTTAGGTTAGGTTAGGTTAGGTTAGGTTAGGTTAGGTTAGGTTAGGTTAGGTTAGGTTAGGTTAGGTTAGGTTAGGTTAGGTTAGGTTAGGTTAGGTTAGGTTAGGTTAGGTTAGGTTAGGTTAGGTTAGGTTAGGTTAGGTTAGGTTAGGTTAGGTTAGGTTAGGTTAGGTTAGGTTAGGTTAGGTTAGGTTAGGTTAGGTTAGGTTAGGTTAGGTTAGGTTAGGTTAGGTTAGGTTAGGTTAGGTTAGGTTAGGTTAGGTTAGGTTAGGTTAGGTTAGGTTAGGTTAGGTTAGGTTAGGTTAGGTTAGGTTAGGTTAGGTTAGGTTAGGTTAGGTTAGGTTAGGTTCCCCCCAGTGGGTCCCGCCTTGTCGCGGCGGGGGGGCTAAGTACCTGCGGCAAGATAGCTGCGGGGAAACTAAGAGGACCCGAGGAGGAGGCTCGACCGGCGCCCTGGAGAGTCCGGGAAGCGGCGGTGCGAGCCGGGGGCGGCCTTGAGTGGCCGCGGGGCTCGGTCGGCGTCCCAGTCATATACTGGGTCGCGGCGACGCGAGTCGGGGGGGCCTTCTCCGCACGCCCCAGAGCTTTTATCTGGGGCTGGCGTAGAAGGCAGTCCGGACGGGGGTCTGGACGTGTGGGGTCGTCTGCGGACGGCGTTTGGGGAGGCTTCAGGCCTTCCGGAGGGGGTAGGCTCACCCGGCGCCCTGGACAGTCCGGGTAGCGGTGGGTGAGTCTTGGCGGCCTTGAGTGGCTGCGGGGCTTGGCCGGCGTCTCAGCCTTATGCTGAGTAGCGGCGGCGCAAGTCGGGGACGTGCTCGGCGTGCACTCACACTGCCGCCGAGCGGGCCGGGGGAGTAATCTTCTGGCCAGCGTCCTTGGGGGGAGGTGCGCTCTTCCTCCACCCGGTTCCGCACTGCCATCGCAAAGACCCCCGTTCGCGCTAAGGGTGGTACGTGGTGGTATGTGTTAGGGCCGAAGGGGACTTGCCTTTATTGGCCGGTCCCAGAGCAGGCAAGCTCGACATAAAAAACCCGGGAGAAAACCCGTAAAAACCTATGGATACCTGGGGCCCTCCATAGTATGTACCCTTGCTCCCGGAATGGGCGTCACCCGGGAGTGGACTTTTACATCGACCCTACTCGTGGGATTTAGTATGGAAAAGTCTAAAAATAAACAAACTTATGACGAAGGGCGGGGGCTCAGCCCCGAAAACGCGGAGGATTCCGACTCCTCATGTAGGAGTATGGTGTCGGTGACGAGCATGTCACCTGACAGAACCAATGTGAGGTGCTGGCTGAAGCGAGCCAGATCTCGCGAAGGGACGAGCGGGGCCAGCGGCCCTGGCTCTGAAGAGGAAGCTGACGCTCCGGCGAAGAAAACTCCAACGCCAGCGCGACGAGGCAGAGGCCGACCGCCTACCACAGGCGAGTACGTCGGCCTCGCCCAGGCCAAGGCGGCTTTGGTCGCCGCCCAGAGGCAGGAGCTGGAGCTGCAGGCGGAGAAGGAGGTCGGGGAGCTGGCCCTGACCCTGCGCTCCAGCAAGTCGGCCGAGCAATTGTCCGAGCCGACATCGGAGGGATCGGAGGACCTTGCCTCTGATCTCTCTAAGAAGGTGATGGCCTCCGTGGCCATGATAAATACGGTGGCCACAAAGTCTGGCAACTTGAAGGGGACCTTCCAGCGTCACCTTAAGGAGGCGGCCCAGACTGTGCAAGAGGCAATGGCAGTCCTGCAGAAGAGGTCCTCAACAGAGGAGACCCGGAAACTGCAGGCTGCCAATGCGCGCCTCCGGGAGGAAGTGGCGGAGCTCCGGAAGGAGATGTTGGAGCTCCGGAAGGAGATGAGAGAGGCGCGAACCTCCACTCCTCCGCAGGCCTCGGGAGCCTCGGGTCCGCCGGAAAACCTGGAACAGGCGATCCTGCGACAGGTGGGTGGAATGCTGAGTGCCCGACTAGAGGCACTGGAGGAGCGCCTCCTACCGGAGAAGAGGATCCGCCCTCCTCTGGCCGCGGACCGTCGGCGAGATGCGGCACTTCCCCCTGCGCCCACATTGGAGCAGGTCCCGACGCCCAAGCCCAGTAAGGGCAAGGGCAAGGGAAAGTCTTCGGCCCCTGCAGCTGAACGCCCGCAAGCGGCTGCCCTGCCTGCCCCTGTGCCACCGCCTCTCACCGAGGCCTGGACGGAGGTGGTCAGGAGGTCGACCGTTAGACCGAAGGCCCAGCAGCCGCGGCCCACAAAGGCCGCACAGCCGGAGAGGCCCAAAACCGGAAAACAGGCCCCGGCAAAGAAGCAGGCCAAGAAGGTCAGGATCCGCCCCCAGCGAACGGCAGCAGTGGTTATCACACTGCTGCCGGGGGCGGCAGAAAAGGGCCTGGACTACACCAGAGTGCTGGGTGAGGCCAGGTCCAAGCTGGACCTCAGCGGCTTTCCGCCGCTGAAGATGAGGGCAGCGGCGACCGGGGGCCGCATTATAGAGGTGGCGGGCACGGAGCGGGCCGAGAAAGCGGACTCCCTGGCCTCGAAGCTCCGCGAGGTCTTCCAGGGCGCCGAGAGTGAAATTCGGGTGTCCAGGCCGGTCACCACCGCAGATCTGCGGATCAGCGGCCTGGACGACTCGGTCGGCGCCCAGGAACTCACCGAGTGCCTGGCCAAGGCCGGAGGCTGCACCGCCCTGGACCTCAAGGTCGGGGAGGTCAGGAAGGGGGCGGCGGGTATGGGCACTGCCTTCGTGCGGTGCCCTGCAGTGGCCGCCAAGAAGATAGTGGCGGCCGGCAACCGGCTGTTGGTGGGGTGGGTAGCGGCGCGGGTCGAGGTCCTGGAGGCCCGACCCCGCCGCTGCTTCCGGTGCCTCGCACTGGGCCATGTCAGGGCCCAGTGCAAGGCCGAGGTGGACCGCAGCGGGGAATGCTACCGCTGCGGTCAACCTGGCCACAAGGCCAGCGGCTGCTCCGCCGCCCCCCACTGCACCTTGTGCGCAGCCGTGGGGAAGCCGGCGGAACACCTCTCCGGGGGCAAGGCCTGCGCCAAGCCCCCGTCCATGATAGAGGGCCGGAAGAAGAAGGCTGCGACCAAGGTCAGGTCGCATCCGACTCGCCCCACTCCGGAGCCGACGGCTGCCATGGAGGAAAGTTAGGATGTCGGCCCTAACTTTCCTCCAGGCGAATCTCAACCACTCTGCCAGGGCTCAGGACCTCCTTCTCCAGAGCCTGGCAGAGCGGTTGACCAAGGTGGCCGTGATCGCCGAGCCATACCGGATCCCGCCCAGGACAGACTGGGTTGGGGATCTGGATGGCTTGGTGGCGATCACCACTCAGTCACCGGCCCAATCCCCTCCTCTCGAGGATGTGGTGAGGGGCAGGGGACACGTCGCGGCCCGGATCGGGGGGACGGTGGTTGTGGGGGTTTACTTCTCCCCCAACAGGGTCCTCGCTGAGTTCGAGAGTTTTCTCGGCGAGGTGGGGACCCTGGTCGGCCAAAACCGTCCCCGATCCGTCATCGTCCTCGGAGACCTCAACGCGAAATCCACCGCGTGGGGGTCTTCGAGGACTGATGCCAGGGGCGAGGCCGTTGGCGAGTGGCTTGCGGAGACGGGGCTGTGTATCGTCAACCGGGGGTCGGAGGACACGTGCGTGCGACGCTCGGGTGGGTCGGTCATCGACGTGACCCTCGCCACCCCCGAGCTCGCAGCACGTGTCCGGGACTGGGAGGTGCTGGTGGACGAGGAGACGCTCTCCGATCACCGGTATATCCGGTTCAGCGTCTCCTCGTCGTCGGTAGGACAGGGCCCGCGGTTGCCGCTTGCGGCTGGCCGGCGCTGGGCACTAACCCGTCTGGACACGGACTTGCTGCGGGAAGCCGCAATTGTCCAGACGTGGTGTGTCCCCCCCTCGGGGGAAATAGACTTGGACGCTGCAGCAGATGGACTGTGTGAGGCCATGGCATGCGTGTGCGACGCCGCTATGCCGCGTGCGAGGCCTCCACAGTCCAAGCGCCAAGTCTACTGGTGGGGCGAGGGGGTTGCCGAAATCCGCCGCCAGTGCCTGGCAGCGCGCCGCTGCTACCAGCGGCACCGCCGGAGGAGGGTGCAGGACGCGGAGGAGCTGGACCGCCTCTACACCGACTACAGAGAGGTGTGTAAGGCCCTCCGCGTCGAGATCAGCCAGGCCAAGGCGCGGGCCTGGACTGAGCTGCTCGAGTCGCTGGAGAGGGACCCGTGGGGGCGGCCATACAAATGGGCTCGCCAAAAACTGCGACCCTGGGCCCCTCCGGTGACGAGCACCCTTGAGCCGGCGGTCCTCGAAAGGGTGGTCGAGGGACTGTTCCCCGGTAGTCCGGGGACCGAGTTCGTCCCTCCCGCCCTACCGGCGCCTGCCACGGCGGAGGAGGAGGAGGAGGAGGACGTCCCCGAGGTCTCGCAGGGCGAGCTGGGGGCGGCCGTCCTCAGGATGAGGGCCAGGAACACGGCGCCGGGGCCCGATGGGATTCCCGGTCGCGCGTGGGCCCTCGTCCAGGAGGAGCTGGGGGAGCGCCTGAGGGCGCTGCTCGACCGCTGCCTGCGGGAAGGGAAGTTCCCCAGGCGGTGGAAGTCGGGCCGGCTGGTCCTGCTGAGGAAGGAGGGGCGCCCGGCGGACCAGCCGGCGGGGTATCGCCCGATTGTTCTGCTTGACGAGGCGGGCAAGCTCCTGGAGCGTGTGGTGAATGCCCGCCTCGTCAACCACCTAGAAGATGTCGGCCCGAATCTGGCCGACACACAATTCGGGTTTCGGAGGGGTCGCTCGACGATCGACGCCATAGCGCACGTCCGCGACCTCTCTGACGAGGCGTGCTCCAGCGGCGGGGTGTTGTTGGCGGTGTCCCTTGACATCGCCAACGCGTTCAACACCCTGCCCTGGAGCGTAATATCGGGGGCGCTGGGGTGGCACAAGATACCCCAGTACCTCCGACGCCTCGTGGGGGACTACCTCTCCGATCGGGAGGTAGTCTACCCCACAAAGGAGGGAGAGGGCCGGAGCCCCATGACCCGCGGCGTTCCACAGGGGTCCGTATTGGGCCCCACCCTGTGGAACGTCGGGTACGACTGGGTGTTGCGGGGCGCTAACCTTCGTGGCGTCAGCGTCGTTTGTTACGCTGACGACACGTTGGTTACCGCGAGGGGGCAGACGTATAGAGATGCGTCTGTCCTGGCCACCGCCGCGGTCGCTGCGGTGGTGGCCCGGATCCGGCGGTTGGGCCTGGAGGTGGCGCTCCATAAATCCGAGGCCATCTGTTTCCACGGGCCTCGGAGGGCGCCACCTGCAGGCTCAAAGATAGTGGTGGGCGGAACCTCCATTGCTGTCGGCGCGACGCTGAAGTATCTTGGCGTCGTGCTCGACAGCAGATGGAGGTTCGGGGCCCACTTCGAGGGGTTGACCCCGAGGGTCGTGGGGACGGCGGCTGCGCTGAGCCGCCTCCTACCGAACCTCGGAGGGGGAGGGGGGACCTGCCGCCGCCTGTATATGGCGGTGGTCAGGTCAATGGCCCTCTACGGGGCCCCGATATGGGCCGGATCGGTGGGCCCGAGGGAGGTCGCCCGGCTCCACAGGGCCCAGAGAGTCATGGCCGTGAGAGTGTGTCGGGGGTACCGCACACTCTCCCATGAGGTGGCCTGCGCCCTGGCCGGCTCCCTCCCCTGGGACTTGGAGGCCGAGGTCCTCTCCTCCGTGTACTGGCGGAGGACGCGGGCACGCGCGGAGGACCTACGGCCTGCCCCAAGGGAGGTCGAGCAGTGGCGGAAGAGGGCGAGAGAAGCCGCCCTCGAGTCCTGGAGCCGGCGGATCGCCGAAGACAGGACGAGGGGAGCCGGGGCTGTCCGGCTCCTCGAGGCGATCCGCCCCGTTTTGGGGGCATGGGTGCACCGCGGCCACGGAAGTCTCTCCTTCCGGCTGACGCAGGTACTCTCGGGGCACGGTTGCTTCGGGAGGTACCTGTGTCGCGTGGCCCGGAGGGAGGAGACTTCAGAGTGCCACCAGTGCGGCTGCGCCGAGGAGACGGCGCAGCACGTGCTGGAGGTGTGCCCGGGGGCGGAGGATCCGCGGCTCTTCCTGGCCGCGGAAATGGGTGGGGACCTCTCGTTGCCGAACATCCTGGCAAGGATGGTCGCCGACGAGAGGTCCTGGGAGGCGATGGCCTCTTTCTGCGAGGAGGTGATGTCGCAGAGGGAGGCCGAGGAGCGGGAGAGGGAGACAGATCCCCTCGCTCACCCGCTCCGAAGAGGGCGGAGACGGAGGCGTGCAAGCAGAGCTCGCACGCCGTCTCCGCTGGGAGGGTCTGGGGTGGTGGATGTGGGGACATCCGCCACCCCTTCTTAGTCACGTAAAGTGACAGACCCTCCAGGTGGTCGACGCGCCCGGTGTTCCGGCGCGTCGTCACGAGGTGGGAAGGGGTCAGTAAGACCCCTTCCCGAGGCGAGTCCGCCCAGGGGCGGACAAACGGCGGGACGGGGCTGCGGTGCATACTCTGCATGGTCCCGTGGCCCCGTCCGACTTGCCGTCGCCGAAGGAACACCTTGGGGTTTTAGTTGGTATTAGCGCCACCGCTGCGGCCGTGGCGCTGGAGTCCAACATACCCCGCTCTTGTCCCCACTCGAGCGGGGATGCGTAAAAGCATTTCCCCAAGTAAAAAAAAAAAAAAAAAAAAAAAAAAAAAAGGTTAGGTTAGGTTAGGTTAGGTTAGGTTAGGTTAGGTTAGGTTAGGTTAGGTTAGGTTAGGTTAGGTTAGGTTAGGTTAGGTTAGGTTAGGTTAGGTTAGGTTAGGTTAGGTTAGGTTAGGTTAGGTTAGGTTAGGTTAGGTTAGGTTAGGTTAGGTTAGGTTAGGTTAGGTTAGGTTAGGTTAGGTTAGGTTAGGTTAGGTTAGGTTAGGTTAGGTTAGGTTAGGTTAGGTTAGGTTAGGTTAGGTTAGGTTAGGTTAGGTTAGGTTAGGTTAGGTTAGGTTAGGTTAGGTTAGGTTAGGTTAGGTTAGGTTAGGTTAGGTTAGGTTAGGTTAGGTTAGGTTAGGTTAGGTTAGGTTAGGTTAGGTTAGGTTAGGTTAGGTTAGGTTAGGTTAGGTTAGGTTAGGTTAGGTTAGGTTAGGTTAGGTTAGGTTAGGTTAGGTTAGGTTAGGTTAGGTTAGGTTAGGTTAGGTTAGGTTAGGTTAGGTTAGGTTAGGTTAGGTTAGGTTAGGTTAGGTTAGGTTAGGTTAGGTTAGGTTAGGTTAGGTTAGGTTAGGTTAGGTTAGGTTAGGTTAGGTTAGGTTAGGTTAGGTTAGGTTAGGTTAGGTTAGGTTAGGTTAGGTTAGGTTAGGTTAGGTTAGGTTAGGTTAGGTTAGGTTAGGTTAGGTTAGGTTAGGTTAGGTTAGGTTAGGTTAGGTTAGGTTAGGTTAGGTTAGGTTAGGTTAGGTTAGGTTAGGTTAGGTTAGGTTAGGTTAGGTTAGGTTAGGTTAGGTTAGGTTAGGTTAGGTTAGGTTAGGTTAGGTTAGGTTAGGTTAGGTTAGGTTAGGTTAGGTTAGGTTAGGTTAGGTTAGGTTAGGTTAGGTTAGGTTAGGTTAGGTTAGGTTAGGTTAGGTTAGGTTAGGTTAGGTTAGGTTAGGTTAGGTTAGGTTAGGTTAGGTTAGGTTAGGTTAGGTTAGGTTAGGTTAGGTTAGGTTAGGTTAGGTTAGGTTAGGTTAGGTTAGGTTAGGTTAGGTTAGGTTAGGTTAGGTTAGGTTAGGTTAGGTTAGGTTAGGTTAGGTTAGGTTAGGTTAGGTTAGGTTAGGTTAGGTTAGGTTAGGTTAGGTTAGGTTAGGTTAGGTTAGGTTAGGTTAGGTTAGGTTAGGTTAGGTTAGGTTAGGTTAGGTTAGGTTAGGTTAGGTTAGGTTAGGTTAGGTTAGGTTAGGTTAGGTTAGGTTAGGTTAGGTTAGGTTAGGTTAGGTTAGGTTAGGTTAGGTTAGGTTAGGTTAGGTTAGGTTAGGTTAGGTTAGGTTAGGTTAGGTTAGGTTAGGTTAGGTTAGGTTAGGTTAGGTTAGGTTAGGTTAGGTTAGGTTAGGTTAGGTTAGGTTAGGTTAGGTTAGGTTAGGTTAGGTTAGGTTAGGTTAGGTTAGGTTAGGTTAGGTTAGGTTAGGTTAGGTTAGGTTAGGTTAGGTTAGGTTAGGTTAGGTTAGGTTAGGTTAGGTTAGGTTAGGTTAGGTTAGGTTAGGTTAGGTTAGGTTAGGTTAGGTTAGGTTAGGTTAGGTTAGGTTAGGTTAGGTTAGGTTAGGTTAGGTTAGGTTAGGTTAGGTTAGGTTAGGTTAGGTTAGGTTAGGTTAGGTTAGGTTAGGTTAGGTTAGGTTAGGTTAGGTTAGGTTAGGTTAGGTTAGGTTAGGTTAGGTTAGGTTAGGTTAGGTTAGGTTAGGTTAGGTTAGGTTAGGTTAGGTTAGGTTAGGTTAGGTTAGGTTAGGTTAGGTTAGGTTAGGTTAGGTTAGGTTAGGTTAGGTTAGGTTAGGTTAGGTTAGGTTAGGTTAGGTTAGGTTAGGTTAGGTTAGGTTAGGTTAGGTTAGGTTAGGTTAGGTTAGGTTAGGTTAGGTTAGGTTAGGTTAGGTTAGGTTAGGTTAGGTTAGGTTAGGTTAGGTTAGGTTAGGTTAGGTTAGGTTAGGTTAGGTTAGGTTAGGTTAGGTTAGGTTAGGTTAGGTTAGGTTAGGTTAGGTTAGGTTAGGTTAGGTTAGGTTAGGTTAGGTTAGGTTAGGTTAGGTTAGGTTAGGTTAGGTTAGGTTAGGTTAGGTTAGGTTAGGTTAGGTTAGGTTAGGTTAGGTTAGGTTAGGTTAGGTTAGGTTAGGTTAGGTTAGGTTAGGTTAGGTTAGGTTAGGTTAGGTTAGGTTAGGTTAGGTTAGGTTAGGTTAGGTTAGGTTAGGTTAGGTTAGGTTAGGTTAGGTTAGGTTAGGTTAGGTTAGGTTAGGTTAGGTTAGGTTAGGTTAGGTTAGGTTAGGTTAGGTTAGGTTAGGTTAGGTTAGGTTAGGTTAGGTTAGGTTAGGTTAGGTTAGGTTAGGTTAGGTTAGGTTAGGTTAGGTTAGGTTAGGTTAGGTTAGGTTAGGTTAGGTTAGGTTAGGTTAGGTTAGGTTAGGTTAGGTTAGGTTAGGTTAGGTTAGGTTAGGTTAGGTTAGGTTAGGTTAGGTTAGGTTAGGTTAGGTTAGGTTAGGTTAGGTTAGGTTAGGTTAGGTTAGGTTAGGTTAGGTTAGGTTAGGTTAGGTTAGGTTAGGTTAGGTTAGGTTAGGTTAGGTTAGGTTAGGTTAGGTTAGGTTAGGTTAGGTTAGGTTAGGTTAGGTTAGGTTAGGTTAGGTTAGGTTAGGTTAGGTTAGGTTAGGTTAGGTTAGGTTAGGTTAGGTTAGGTTAGGTTAGGTTAGGTTAGGTTAGGTTAGGTTAGGTTAGGTTAGGTTAGGTTAGGTTAGGTTAGGTTAGGTTAGGTTAGGTTAGGTTAGGTTAGGTTAGGTTAGGTTAGGTTAGGTTAGGTTAGGTTAGGTTAGGTTAGGTTAGGTTAGGTTAGGTTAGGTTAGGTTAGGTTAGGTTAGGTTAGGTTAGGTTAGGTTAGGTTAGGTTAGGTTAGGTTAGGTTAGGTTAGGTTAGGTTAGGTTAGGTTAGGTTAGGTTAGGTTAGGTTAGGTTAGGTTAGGTTAGGTTAGGTTAGGTTAGGTTAGGTTAGGTTAGGTTAGGTTAGGTTAGGTTAGGTTAGGTTAGGTTAGGTTAGGTTAGGTTAGGTTAGGTTAGGTTAGGTTAGGTTAGGTTAGGTTAGGTTAGGTTAGGTTAGGTTAGGTTAGGTTAGGTTAGGTTAGGTTAGGTTAGGTTAGGTTAGGTTAGGTTAGGTTAGGTTAGGTTAGGTTAGGT